>WNWK01048237.1:0-2500 GCA_009830355.1 Cherax destructor
TAGTTACTGTTGACTGTCCGTCTTGTGGTGTAGTTACTGTTGGCTGCCCGTCTTGTGGTGTAGCTACTGTTGACTGCCCGTCTTGTGGTGTAGTTACTGTTGACTGCCCGTCTTGTGGTGTAGTTACTGTTGGCTGCCCGTCTTGGGGTGTAGTTACTGTTGGGTGTCCGTCTTGGGTGTAGTTACTGTTGGGTGCCGTCTTGGGGTGTAGTTACTGTTGACTGCCCGTCTTGTGGTGTAGTTACTGTTGGCTGCCCGTCTTGTGGTGTAGTTACTTTTGGGCTGCCGTCTTGTGGTGTAGTTACTGTTGACTGTCCGTCTTGTGGTGTAGTTACTGTTGGCTGCCCGTCTTGTGGTGTAGTTACTGTTGGCTGCCCGTCTTGGGGTGTAGTTACTGTTGGGTGTCCGTCTTGGGGTGTAGTTACTGTTGGGTGTCCGTCTTGTGGTGTAGTTACTGTTGGCTGCCCGTCTTGTGGTGTAGTTACTGTTGGCTGCCCGTCTTGTGGTGTAGTTACTGTTGACTGTCCGTCTTGTGGTGTAGTTACTGTTGGCTGCCCGTCTTGTGGTGTAGTTACTGTTGACTGTCCGTCTTGTGGTGTAGTTACTGTTGACTGTCCGTCTTGTGGTGTAGTTACTGTTGGCTGCCCGTCTTGTGGTGTAGTTACTGTTGACTGCCCGTCTTGTGGTGTAGTTACTGTTGGCTGTCCGTCTTGTGGTATAGTAGCTTACTTCTCTGTCCTCGGAGTGGAGCCAAGTGTGGTACTTTGACAATATTGATCTTGTATATAACAGTAAGGTCACCCACATCCCTCAGGTGTTGAAGACTTCTGAAATGACAGATCTGTCCTGGCTGGGTCCAGGCCAGAGATGAGTCGCCATGCTCTGTTCTCTATTCTGTCAAGAAGTTGTTGATGAGACAGGAGGGCAGGCAATCCAAGAAAGTGGAGCATACTCAAGGTGTGAGCGTACTTATATACTGTAGACAGGTGAGGTGAAGCAGTCGTAGACGGAATCACAGTGGAGAAATCCACATGTGGAAGTAAGTCATAACTATAGGGAATTCTTCACTTGCCTAACCTAGTCATGACCTGCTTCCACATGTGGATTTGTCCACTGCGATATTACCTGCGACTGCTGCACCTCACCTGTCTACAGTATATAAGCCATTTCTTCGCTCATATGATGTATTCTTTTTAAGATTGATGAACTGATTACATCGACTCCCGGCTGAGGGACTGATTACCTCACATTCCTTTTGATCTTCACCATTCTTCTTTGTATAGGACTGATGAAGCCAGCGTTGCGAAACGTTTCCTCAATATAGATACCCAAGTACTGCACATGTGTGTAATTCATGAACAATTCTTGAAGCTAGCCACGGAGGGCCCCTGGCTGGATCAGGAACTTGCATGGTGGCAGCAGTCTTCAGGCAAGAGGTCACCTTTCTCCTGACTGCTAGTACAGGTGGTCTCATCCTGTCGATTTAGAAGTGGAATAAGTTCAACAGGTGATAACCTTGCTGGTCCTTGACCAAGGACCACCAGGTTTTGGAGACCACTCTACCTGATATCAGATTTCTTTTTGCGTCCGACTCCCATGTAGAGATGGCCCACTTCTGGACTTCTCCCACTTTCAAGCAGGCTTGCCTGTGCAGGTTCCTCTTCTAGACAGTGGGCTGCCTTGTATACCTTCGCCAAGCCTTGTACTTAACAGTAGCAGCCTCTCTTCAACCCAAGCTAGTAAGTAATTAAGTAAGTTTATTCAGGTATACACAAATACATTTACATACATTATCATACATAGCAGCATATGTGTAGAGAACCCTCCAGGATAACCCAAAAAAGTCAGACAGAGTGACTTATTTCCACTGGGGTCCTGAACCAACACCGATCTGAAGGCTGCGTCATATACTACCAGTGAGAGATGTGTTCTTGCTGGAGGTTAAGATGTGTTCAGGCATTATCTCTCTCTCTCTCTCTCTCTCTCTCTCTCTCTCTCTCTCTCTCTCTCTCTCTCTCTCTCTCTCTCTCTCTCTCTCTCTCACCACACCTTCACTAATCACTCACACAACATCAACTAAGAGATAGTATCTCCAATATGTCAATTATCTCTCCCAAACAGATAACAGTCTCTCTCACACACTTGCTTCCTCATCACTCATTACACCAGACTAACACACACGACCAGTTGATCAAGCTGCCTCTTACTACACGCAACTGACCAGGCTCATTTAGGATGTGGTTTGAAGACTATCTACTATATGAGGGTCATTAAGGCTGTTTCCAGTAGACCAATAGTCAAAAACTATCTCTCAGTGTATGTACACTGAGATATACACCTCTCAGTGTATATACACTGATATATACACCTCTCAGTGTATATACACTGATATATACACCTCTCAGTGTATATACACCGAGATATACACCTCTCAGTGTATATACACCGAGATATACACCTCTCAGTGTATATACACCGAGATATACACCTCTCAGTGTAT
>WNWK01048237.1:7500-13628 GCA_009830355.1 Cherax destructor
CACACACGACATATAAAATACTGCGAGGAATAGATAAGGTGGACAGAGACAAGATGTTCCAGAGAGGGGACACAGAAACAAGGGGTCACAATTGGAAGTTGAAGACTCCTATGAGTCAAAGGGATGTTAGGAAGTATTTCTTCAGTCATAGAGTTGTCAGGAAGTGGAATAGTCTGGAAAGCGACGTAGTGGAGGCAGGAACCATACATAGTTTTAAGACTAGGTTTGATAAAGCTCATGGAGCAGGGAGAGAGAGGACCTAGTAGCAATCAGTGAAGAGGCGGGGCCAGGAGCTATGACTCTACCCCTGCAACCACAAATAGGTGAGTACAAATAGGTGAGTACACACACACACACACCACAGTCAAAGACCAGGTGATCAGGCTGAGGAAGGAAGATGGGGAACTCACAAGAAACATCAAGAGGTATGTGAGGAGCTCAACACGAGATTTAAGGAAGTATTTACAGTGGAGACAGAAAGGACTCTGGGAAGACAGTACAGAGTGGGACACCAACAAGGAATATACCAAGTGTTGGATGACATACACATAACTGAGGAGGAGGTGAAGAAGTTGCTCAGTGACCTTGATACCTCAAAGGTGATGGGACCGGTCAACATCTCCCCGTGGGTCCTTAGAGAGGGAGCAGAGATGCTGTGTGTGCCACTAACAACAATATTCAACACATCCCTTGAAACTGGGCAGCTACCTGAGGTATGGAAGAAGGCAAATGTAGTTCCCATTTTTAAGAAAAGAGACAGAAACGAGGCACTAAACTATAGATCAGTGTCACTTACGTGTATAGTGTGCAAAGTCATGGACAAAATCATCAGAAGGAGAATGGTGGAGCACCTGGAACGGCACAGGATTATAAACGACAACCAGCACGGATTCAGGGAAGGAAAATCCTGTGTCACAAACCTTCTGGATTGCTATGACAAAATAACAGAGGTAAGACACGAGAGAGAGAGGTGGGTTGATTGCATTTTCTTGGACTGCAGGAAGGCCTTCGACACAGTTCCACATATGAGATTAGTGCAGAAGTTAGAGGATCAGGCGTGTATAACAGGAAGGGCACTGCAATGGATCAGAGAATACCTGACAGGGAGGCAACAACGGGTCATGGTGCGTGATGAGGTATCACAGTGGGCGCCTGTGACGAGCGGTGTCCCGCAGGGGTCAGTCCTAGGACCAGTGCTATTCTTGGTATATGTGAATAACATGACAGAAGGGATAGACTCAGAAGTGTCTCTGTTCGCAGATGATGTGAAACTAATGAGGAGAATTAAATCAGATGAGGATCAGGAAGGACTTTAAAGAGATCTGGACACGCTGGACACCTGATCCAGCAACTGGCTTCTCGAATTTAACCCCGCCAAATGCAAAGTCATGAAAATCGGGGAAGGGCAAAGAAGACCGCAGACAGAGTACAGGCTAGGTGGACAAAGACTGCAAACCTCGTTAAAGGAGAAAGACCTTGGGTGAGTATAACACCAAGCACGACTCCGGAAGCACACATCCACCAGATAACTGCTGCAGCATACGGTGGCCTGGTGGCTTAAGCTCTCGCTTCACGCACGGAGGGCCCGGGTTCAATTCCCGGCGGGGCGGAAACATTTTGATGTGTTTCCTTACACACATACAGCAGGCCTAGTGTCTAATCGACATGTGCCTAAGACAAAATGGTAACTAACACACAACACACACACACAGTAGCGGCCAGTGAAGAGGCGGGGTCAGGAGCCATGACTCGACCCCTGCAACCACAACTAGGTGAGTACACACACACCAGCTATGAGCTACACTTGACAGTTTCCACAGATCTCCAAGATAATGGATTTAATACCAATATTTAAACAGAAATAACATAAAAACAGAGGAACACTGAAGTAGGCCTACTGGTCCATACTTGGCAGGAACACTGTGGGAGGCCTACTGGCCCATACTTGGCAGGAACACTGAAGTAGGCCTACTGGTCCATACTTGGCAGGAACACTGAAGTAGGCCTACTGGTTCATACTTGGCAGGAACACTGAAGTAGGCCTACTGGTCCATACTTGGCAGGAACACTGTGGTAGGCCTACTGGTCCATACTTGGCAGGAACACTGAAGTAGGCCTACTGGTCCATACTTGGCAGGAACACTGAAGTAGGCCTACTGGTCCATACTTGGCAGGAACACTGAAGTAGGCCTACTGGTTCATACTTACAAGAACACTGAAGTAGGCCTACTGGTCCATACTTGGCAGGAACACTGAAGTAGGCCTACTGGTCCATACTTGGCAGGAACACTGAAGTAGGCCTACTGGTTCATACTTGGCAAGAATACTGAAGTAGGCCTACTGGTCCATACTTGGCAGGAACACTGAAGTAGGCCTACTGGTTCATACTTGGCAGGAACACTAAGTAGGCCTACTGGTTCATACTTGGCAGGAACACTGAAGTAGGCCTACTGGTCCATACTTGGCAGGAACACTGAAGTAGGCCTACTGGTTCATACTTGGCAGGAACACTGAAGTAGGCCTACTGGTTCATACATGGCAAGAACACTGAAGTAGGCCTACTGGTCCATACTTGGCAGGAACACTGAAGTAGGCCTACTGGTTCATACTTGGCAGGAACACTGAAGTAGGCCTACTGGTCTATACTTGGCAGGAACACTGTGGTAGGCCTACTGGTCCATACTTGGCAGGAACACTGAAGTAGGCCTACTGGTCCATACTTGGCAGGAACACTGAAGTAGGCCTACTGGTCCATCTGGAGAACACTGGTGGCTCTGTCCATACTTGGCAGGAACACTGAGTGGCCTACTGGTCCATACTTGGCAGGAACACTGAAGTAGGCCTACTGGTCATACTTGGCAGGAACACTGAAGTAGGCCTACGTCCCTGGCAGGAACACTGAGTGGCCTACTGGTCCATACTGGCAGGAACACTGTGGTAGGCCTACTGGTCCATACTTGGCAGGAACACTGAAGTAGGCCTACTGGTTCATAGTTGGCAGGAACACTGAAGTAGGCCTACTGGTCCATACTTGGCAGGAACACTGAAGTAGGCCTACTGGTCCATACTTGGCAGGAACACTGAAGTAGGCCTACTGGTCCATACTTGGCAGGAACACTGAAGTAGGCCTACTGGTCCATACTTGGCAGGAACACTGAAGTAGGCCTACTGGTCCATACTTGGCAGGAACACTGTGGTAGGCCTACTGGTCCATACTTGGCAGGAACACTGAAGTAGGCCTACTGGTTCATACTTGGCAGGAACACTGAAGTAGGCCTACTGGTCCATACTTGGCAGGAACACTGAAGTAGGCCTACTGGTCCATACTTGGCACGAACACTGAAGTAGGCCTACTGGTCCATACTGGCAAGAACACTGAAGTAGGCCTACTGGTCCATGACTTGGCAGGAACACTGAGTAGGCCTACTGGTCCATGACGCAGGAACACTGTGGTAGGCCTACTGGTCCATACTTGGCAGGAACACTGAAGTAGGCCTACTGGTTCATACTTGGCAGGAACACTGAAGTAGGCCTACTGGTCCATACTTGGGAGGAACACTGAAGTAGGCCTACTGGTCCATACTTGGCAGGAACACTGAAGTACTGGTCCATACTTGGCAGGAACACTGTGGTAGGCCTACTGGTCCATACTTGCAGAACACTGAAGTAGGCCTACTGGTCCATACTTGGCAAGAACACTGAAGTAGGCCTACTGGTCCATACTTGGCAGGAACACTGAAGTAGGCCTACTGGTCCATACTTGGCAGGAACACTGTGGTAGGCCTACTGGTCCATACTTGGCAAGAACACTGAAGTAAGCCTACTGGTTCATACCTGGCAAGAACACTGAAGTAGGCCTACTGGTCCATACTTGGCAGGAACACTGAAGTAGGCCTACTGGTCCATACTTGACAAGAACACTGATGTAGGCCTACTGGTTCATACTTGGCAGGAACACTGAAGTAGGCCTACTGGTCCATACTTGGCAGGAACACTGAAGTAGGCCTACTGGTTCATACTTGGCAAGAACACTGAAGTAGGCCTACTGGTCCATACTTGGCAGGAACACTGAAGTAGGCCTACTGATCCATACTTGGTAGGAACACTGAAGTAGGCCTACTGGTCCATACTTGGCAGGAAGTGTAAACTATAGAGCAGTGTCACTGACATGTATACCATGCCAGGTAATGTCACTGACATGTATACCATGCCAGGTAATGTCACTGACATGATCCATGCCCGGTAATGTCACTGACATGTATACCATGCCAGGTAATGTCATGACATGTATACCATGCCAGGTATGTCACTGACATGTATACCATGCCAGGTAATGTCACTGACATGTATACCATGCCAGGTAATGTCACTGACATGTATACCATGCCAGGTAATGTCACTGACATGTATACCATGCCAGGTAATGTCACTGACATGTATACCATGCCAGGTAATGTCACTGACATGTATACCACGCCAGGTTATAAAGTGAGGATAGTGGTAGATCACTTGGAGAGAAGTGCCTGTATAAAGAACTATTACTGGTTCATTCATGGTAAGTCTTCTCTTAACAACATGTGTAATTGTCTGACAGAAGAGAGAGGACTGGGTGGACTGCATTTTCTTAGACTGTAAGAAGGTATGTGACATTGTACTGTACACTACATAAGACTGGAGCAAAGAATTGAGATGGAGGCAGGAATAAGAAGGAACGTACTCGAGTGCATCAAGGAGGACCTTAATGGAAGGATGCAAACAGTGATTATGAGGGAAGAGTAACAAGCGGGGTGCCACAAGGATCAGAATTAGGACCAGTACTGTTTCTGGTATATGTGAATGATAAGATGGAAGTGAACCAGACGTATAAGTAATCACTGATGATGTAACAGTAATGAGGATAATACAAACTTATCAGACACAGCAGCAGCAGCATCCTGCGATCTTGGTACACAGGACATCTCACCAACCTTCTCTCTTACTGTAGAAAATTATATAAAATACCGATAAGTTTAGATTAAGACACATAATAATAATAATAATAATAAAAATAATAATAATAATAATAATAATAATAATAATAATAATAATAATAATAATAATAATAATGTTTATTTGTACCAGTAGATGGTTCAACTTATACAGACCATAGCTGACATCAATGACATACTACTATATAGAAAGCCCCTTTTTATGCTGAGCATTTCCTGCAAATTAGGTCCTTGTCCCAGGATGCGACCCACACCAGTCCACCAACACCCAGGATGCGACCCACACCAGTTCACTAACACCCAGGATGCGACCCACACCAGTTCACTAACACCCAGGATGCAACCCACACCAGTTCACTAACACCCAGGATGCGACCCACACCAGTCCACTAACACCCAGGATGCGACCCACACCAGTTCACTAACACCCAGGATGCGACCAACACCAGTTCACTAACACCCAGGATGCGACCCACACCAATCCACTAATACCCAGGATGTGACCCACACCAGTCCACTAACACCCAGGATGCGACCCACACCAGTCCACTAACACCCAGGATGCGACCCACACTAGTCCACTAACACCAAGGATGCCACCCACACCAGTCCACTAACACCCAGGATGCCACCCACACTAGTCCACTAACACCCAGGATGCGACCCACACCAGTTCACTAACACCCAGGATGCGACCCACACCAGTTCACTAACACCCAGGATGCGACCCACACCAGTCCACTAATACCCAGGATGTGACCCACACCAGTCCACTAACACCCAGGATGCGACCCACACCAGTCCACTAACACCCAGGATGCGACCCACACCAGTCCACTAACACCCAGGATGCCACCCACACCAGTCCACTAACACCCAGGATGCGACCCACACTAGTCCACTAACACCCAGGATACGACCCACACCAGTCCACTAACACCCAGGATGCCACCCATACTATTCCACTAACACCCAGGATGCGACCCACACTAGTCCACTAACACCCAGAATGCGACCCACACCAGTCCACTAACACCCAGGATGCGACCCACACTAGTCCACTAACACCCAGGATGCGACCCACACTAGTCCACTAACACCCAGGATGCCACCACACCAGTCCACTAACACCCAGGATGG
>WNWK01048238.1:0-13628 GCA_009830355.1 Cherax destructor
CAGCACCACAGACTGGGCATTCGGCCATGGACCTGCAATATTTTGCTGGATGACCAAAACGCCAGCAGTTTCTACACTGCTGCGGTGTAGGGTCACCTTTCGAACTTGTAAACGTTGACCTGCAATGTAGACCGAAGGTGGCAGTTCTCGGCAGTCAAACGTTAAACGAGCTATATTGCAAGGATAACGTCTTCGCTTATTGGCTGGGAGGACAAAAGTGTCAACTTTAAGGATAGGGAGTTCTTGGAGCTCAAGCTGCTCGAAAATGTCATCACCACATGTCTGGAAATTCCGTTGGACAATGGTGTGGGGCAAAATGACAGAACCACAACAAGAATTGGGGGAATGGTGCTTGTCAATAGTAACAGGTGTATTGTCAATGGTCGTTAGAAGAGAAAGATCGCGAGCTTGGCCAGCATTCTGGACCGTGATGATGCGAGTGCCGCTCTTGAGAGCGTGAAATGAGATGTTTTGACCAACATGGCGTAGCAGAGCCTTACCAATACTATGGTCTGAAAGATAGGTATTAGGAGAAGTTGGACGAAGAGTAAAAACTTTGTCCATTGAGTAGTTTGAAACAGAGAGTTTAAGGGGAGTGCGTGACGAGCTGGTCGTTTCTGCGATGAACGAGAAGGGAGTGTCGAATCGTCATGTGTGGGTCTTGGTCGTTTTGTGTGGGACCGGGGTGGTCCGATGGGAGCGGGCGAGCGATTCGAAAATTGCCGCACCGTCGAGGAGAAGCTGGAATCAAGGTCAGAGAAGAGCGACGGTCAGACGTATCGAAAGGGCCAGTCGGGACCCTGGTACCTGAAGCAGGTGACGAACCAGCACCAGCAAGAGGTACAGGGGCATGAGAGGTGTCCAAAGAGTCATCCGTTAACGAGGCAGGGTCAGTACTGGGTGCGGTATCAGGAAGGGGCCCGGGGTAGTGGGTTCATGGATTGGGTCAGCCATGGTTAGGTTACTTCTTTCTTTTTATTTTTAAGAAAAAAAAAAAGAAGAAGAAGAAAATAAAAATAAAAAAAAAAAAAAAGGGGAACGTGGAGGAATAGGTCCTAGGAGGAATGAAAGAGAGCGCAAATCCCCTCCGTGCCCAAGAGGACCTCAACACCGCAAGTAGTGCAGATGCTGCATGGAACCCGTGCCATACCCTACCCTTCACGCCAGTAAACCAGCAATCCGGGATAGCAACCTCACATCCACCGAGCCATCTCGGCGGACAAAGAGAGGGCGGCCGGATATCCGCCACAAAGCATACCGCCTTCGGCCACCACCCCGGAATCGAAGGTGGCTTCCAGAGATACACCCGTCGCCGAAAGATACCCAAAGCCACCCCGGGTGACCGGAGAGGATCGGGACATCCCCAGGCGATCCAGATTCCACGGCAAACTACACCACCGCCAAGGACCTCAACGGAATGGGATGGACTACGATACCCTTCCCCTACCTAGGAACTAGAATGCCTGAGGAGAGAAGCTCCCAGGGAAAACTGAGGAAGGAAATAAGGGAGGGATGAGGAGGAGGAGGAGGGGAAAGGGAAAAGGGAGGATGGGGAAGATGGGGAAAAGGGAGGGGGATTGGGGGGTAATTAGATTCGGTCTGAGGAAGAAGACCAAGAGGTCCAATTCCTCAGACCGATAGCCTCTTTACCACGACAAGGAGCCCCCCTTAAAGAGGTTTAACCTGATGAAAGCCAAATTACATTCCTTAGACCAAATAAACTTAATTTTAGAGCTAGTCAGCTCAAAAAGGGGGGCCGCCACGTGTGAGAAATTTGGGCAGAATCTTCTATAGTACCCAGCCATTCCCAAAAATCTCTGTACCCCTTTTCTATCTTGTGGTATAGGAAAATCTGAAATGGCTCTCACTTTTGCATTGATGGGTGCCACCGTTCCCTGACCTATATTAAACCCCAAATACCTTATCCTAGCTTGCCCGAATTTGCATTTGGCCAAATTGATAGTAAAGTTATAAGTATCTAATTTCCTAAAAAGAGCCTCCAGACGGTTTAAATGTGAACTCCAATCATCACTAATAACTACTAAATCGTCGAGGTAGGCTTCTACCCCCTCAAGGTTATAAGTAAGGTCATTCATGAGCCGCTGAAAGGTAGAAGCTGCGTTGCACAACCCGAATGGGGTAACCAAGTAATTGAACAAGCCCCCATGTATCGTGAATGCTGATATGTCCTGAGCACGGTTTGTTAGGGGCACTTGATAGTAGTAGGTCCAGCCGGCTCACATACTGGGCTCCGGCAACCCTGTCAATTAAATCATCCACCCTCGGCAAAGGGTAATCTGGAACTGTAACTGAATTCACTTTTCTATAATCAGTGCACATACGATATGTACCGTCTGACTTCGGGACCAACACACAAGGAGAGACCCACGGACTTTTGCTCCTTTCAATTAGCCCATGGGTCAGTAAAAAGTCGATTTCATCCCTTAATGCCTGGTGTTTTATTGGGCTTAAGCGATAAGGAGATTGCTTGATGGGCGTGGCTCCTTGGACATCCACGTCGTGTGTTCCCAACGTACAGCGCTTAGGTATATCACCAAACAAGGATGGGTATTTCAATATCATACTCTTCATTTCTTTGGCCCGGTCGCTGGTCAGATCCTGCAAAAAATCGTCCAGGGATCGTAGAACTTGAGTATTTCTAAGACGGATTTCGATTCCTTTGGAGCAGTCCTCCAAATCCTATACTTCTTCCCGGGATTCTAAGAGAATGGCAGCGGTCGGGGCTAACCCGACATAATATCTCTTCAACTGATTAACATGGTATGCATGGTCCGATTTTCTTTTCCCTGGCGTACGAACCAGGTAATTCACTTCACTTAGTTTTTTAATGACTTCCAAAGGTCCCTCATATCTTGGTTTCAATGCATGTCCGGGCATGAATTTCTGAGCCAATACTTTATCTCCTATGTTGAAAGAGCGAGGGGCCGCATGTTTATCGTGCCGTAGCTTCATTTTAGCCTGGGCTTCCTTCAAGTTCTTTACGGCTAAATTCCTAGTGAAAGTTAGGTGTTCCTGCATCAAATCTGGACATACCTGAACCGACGGCGTACGCCTTCCGGTCCATACATCTCTCAATACTGCGAGAGGTCCACGTACATTATAACTATATATCAATTCAAAAGGGCTATACCCCAAACTTTCCTGCTCACTCTCCCTTACTGCCAGGAGAAGGAAAGGAATGCCCTCATCAGTCTTTACTAAACTGTTCACAGTAAGAACGCATCATTACTTTTAACGTTTGATGGAACCGTTCTAAAGCTCCTTGAGACTGGGGTCTATAACTCGTAGCGAGGATAGATTTTATCCCCAGGCGTGACATAGCCTCCTTGAAGGTTTTGGAGGTGAAGTTAGAGCCCTGATCAGATTGGATTTCTCGGGGCAACCCTACCTGTGAGAAAAACCTTATCAAAGCACGGACTATTGCGCGAGCATTTATTCTCCTCATGGGGATGGCCTCGGGATATCGAGTGGCAGAATCCATTATAGTGAATAGATATTGATTTCCGGCCTTGGTCCTGGGGAGCGGACCTACACAATCTATAATCAGGCGGGAAAACGGCTCACCATCTGAGATGATAGGGTGGAGAGGTGCCGGAAGCGGGGTATGAGTAGGTTTGCCGACGGTCTGACAGACCCGGCAACTACGAAGGTGTTCCACCACAGTTTCCCGCATTCTAGGCCAAAAAAAGTATTTTGATAACTTTACAATTGTCTTCCTTACTCCTAGGTGTCCTCCCATCGGACTGTTATGGGCGACCTCCAGTGCAAGATCGCGATAAACCCTAGGAAGGATTAATACATGTTTGGTCTTGGCAAAAGATGCATCTGGAGAATCTTTTCTGGTGGATTTCTTCATAAGTATACCGCTACTTGAATAAACACAGTCCTCTAGTTTCTCGGCCTCATCTTCCATTATCGCTAACTTCCTTATACTCTCCAACGAGGGATCTTCCAACTGAGCTTGAATTAGATCTTTCGGCCCAAACTTTTTAGCACACAAGGAATCTAAACTTGAATCTTGTCCGACAGACACTGTAGCCGCGGGCTTGGGCCAGTGGGTGGTACTGAACAACAGGTCCAAACCCAGATCAGCATTGCCCACTTCTTCCTCCGGTGATTCAGGAGGCACTCGGGGAGCCATGGATCTAGTGACAGCGCCCAGTGGAAATAATGATAGGTCCTTCTTATAAGCCTCAATCACATAATCCTCCCCAGAGGTATTCTCTATCACCAAAGGTTCTTTCTTGATCCCTTCACAGCTTAAGTCATTACCTATCAGTAGGTCAGCAGACTTAATTGGGAATCCTTCGTCTGATATGCCGACCGCCGCATATCCCTTATAGCCACTTATGTCTAGGTATATCCTATGGAGGGGAACTCTGGAGACAGCTCCTCCATAAGCCTCCAGAAGTCCGTCTATCTTCGTATAAGTATGGTCAGATAGAGGGAGGATTCCCTTCTTTAATAATGTCAAGTAACTCCCTGTATCCCTATAAGTCTTAATAGATACCACTTGACACTCGTCAATACCCGCTTTTCCTTCTGAAAAATATGGGCTCATCGCCTTTTCAATTTCTTGTTCTGATATGGCCATCGTCTCTGGTCATCTCAGTGAAGCAAACTTCGTTCCTGCCGGTCCTACATCTGTCTGTAGGCCTTCCTGTGTCTGGGATATTGAAGACACCATCTGTATAGGGGCACCTTCCCGATTTTTATACCTCATGTCCCTTTCCAGCTGATAACATTGGTTTCGTCCATGACCTTCTCTTTGGCAATAGGTGCAGGATAAATTCTTCCTGGCTTTATACATCTCCCGTTTTTGTCGTGGTGCAAACCTGACATCACTAACAGGCTTATATAGGGGACGAGATGTTACTGCTGTTGAAGGAAACCTTTGGCGAGGTTCTATTCTCGACTTAACTGGTTGAACCTTCTGGCTCGATTTTACTGCTTCCACTCTGGATGTTCTATCGCGGATCAGCTGGTTGGAGATCTCGTAGCGATCGGCCAGAGCAGCGGTTTCTAACACATCAGGAGTCTGACGGTCGATCAGGAACTTCCGCAAATCTCCTGATATAGAATTATAGAAGTCCTCTTGTAATATTAATTGGGACAGACTGCTTATGGTGTTGCTTTGTGAGGCTCTTTGCCACCTCTCAAATGCTATCTGCTTCTGCCTGGCAAAGTCCACCCAAGTTTGTCCTGGTAACCTCTGCAAATTACGGAAGGCTTGCTGGTAGCTCAAAGGAAGTAGGTCATATGTTTCCAGGATGACCTTTTTCACAGAGTCATATTGAGCGTATTTTTCATAAGGCAAAGACGCTGTACATTCCCGAGCTTTTCCAGTCAGCGTCGTATGCAACAAGATAGCCCAGAACTTCTGGGGCCACTGCATAGCCCGAGCCTGATTTTCAAAGGTATCGAAATAGGTGTCCAGATCAGACTCAAAAAACTTGGGCACCAAAGATGCTGCTTTATGGATGTCGAAAGCACTTTCGGAGGCCTTGGGCCTCACAACTTCTTCTCTTTGCCGCTGACGCTCGTAGCGTATGTTGTCCCTTTCAAATTCTTCCGCATTCAGCTTCCTTTGGGCTTCTATTTGGGCCGTTTGCAAAAGAATAAGGCGCTCCATCCTTTCGAACTGGATATGGGATATGGGACCAGAAGGCAGTGGAGGAGTTAGGGATAGACGTTTCCCCGTCTTTCCTTGGGTCGAGCACCCAAGCCGGGTACCTCTAGTGGATCAGGATCGGAAACTGGGCGACTAGTTGCCCCAATTTCAGGCACCTCTCCCAGGAATGTAAGTTCACCAGATGTTCCCTTAACTTCAGACTCAGCCACATCCCCAGAAGGTAGGGAAGTTGGAAGGCCACCAGGATCAGGTCCTGCTGCTTCAAGTGGTTGTTCTAAGTCTTCACACTGAGATATTAGACTTGCCTCAACAGTATCCTGAAGGTTATCCACTTCTCCCCGTTCGAGAAACATGTTCCTTAAAATAGATCGAGTGGTTTCGGCGGTGTAATATCTATTATACTTCACTCCTAGGCGTACAGCAATTTGCCAGCAGTTCTGAAGTTTTAAAGACTCCAAATCATCCAAAGTTAACTCACATAATAACTTTTGTATTTGGGCCTCCATTGTCGACTATGGGTGTCGAGACAGCAGCTTCCTTTCGTGGGACTAGCACTTATTCCTCAAGGCCTATGTCTCCTCCAGCATCTTGGATTAAAGAGTAAGCTCCCGGACAGCAGGCCCCCACTTTGTTACGGGCCTAGCCGGTAAATCACTTAGAGGTAGTGCTTCTCGTAACAAAATTGAGAAAAGAACAGATCTAACTCGTAACAGGGCTCACATATGGAGGAAAAAGGAATCTTTCTAGTTTCAGTTAGTTTTATTAACAGTTTTAATAATTAATACTCATTTCGCACACTGAGTAAAACATATCATTAACCTTATTATCACTATAATAAGTTAAACATTCACAAACTGCTCCAGGCCGAGCGTTATTAGACTCTTTCACAACGAGTCAAAAGGTATATGTAAATATATGTACAGACACGTGCATTTTCCAAGCCTTAACACCACACTGAAGCAAATAACTGTTCCTTCTTGAGGATCCTTCTCTAGATAAGATTCTACAAACGGCATATCACTTAGGTTCATTCACTTATACTCATTGTCTTCAAGAGTTTTTCATCCGCCTATTCAGACCAATATGTTCATCCACCGTCTCAGATATATATTTTCACTATTCCAGGGCTTACAATAACTCCTGGGCACTGGTGGGGGAAGAGTAGGGAGTCTTGAAGACAGATTCTCCACTAGTCCCTTCCTAGACCAGAGGAAGGTATGAACTAAACAAGACAAGGCTTTACCAGCCGACCTAAACTCGGTTTGTAGCTCAAAGTGTCTGCTGGTACTTAACCAGCCGCACCAGCAGTTTAAATATTACAACATCCTACCTATGTACAAAGCTAAACAATTTGGGGCCAGATAATATTATAAAGTCGAGTAAATCCATTTTAGCTATTAATGGAAATACTCCTTAATATAATATTAAGTGAAAAAGCCAAAACAAACATTAATACACATCATTTCGTTCTAGAAATGAGCAAAGGGCGTAACAACAAGTACCAGGACTGGAGGTATGTGTTAAGGATGTGTCAGCGACACATCCTTAACACATACCGTTTGAGGCCGGTGAGAGTGACATCCAGGACGTATTGCAGAATTATGGAATTGTACATGCCATCACTGTGGGGCATTGGATGAATGGTCTATATGCTGGTATGCTGGAGGGCACATATTCAGTGAAGATGATGTTGAGGAAACCCATTCCCTCGTATGTATTAATGCATAATTTTCGCACTCAGGTGTATGTAACCTATGTGGGACAGGTGCGCACCTGCCAGCTGTGTGGGCAGCCGGGGCACATAGCGGTTGACTGTGCACATAGGAGGCCTGTGGAGAGGCGTCGAGGAGGATGGTGACCAGCGCATGGAGGACAGAGTGCATCAGAAGGAGGGATTGGTGGAGAAGCGAGATGATGGAGTGCAGGAGCGGATTGTGAGTCATATGTGGAGCGAAGAGGTGGAGCAAGAGGAAAGGATACAGGGACAGGTGGCCAGGGGGCTGCCTGAAGCATCCACGGAGACTGGTGTGAAGTCTATGGATGAGAGTCAGAGGGGTCTGGGGGAGGAGGCTGAGATCTTGAAGGATCTGAATGATTTCATTCGTGGTGGACCCTTGTCAATTGAGGAAGTGGCAGGAATGGTAAGTGAGGAGAAGCAGACTGGAGACACCTTAAGCGATGCAGGACGGGGTGAAGTTATGGGAAATGTGGATTGTCGAGCCGAGGTTCATGAAAATGTGTCAGTAGTGGTGGCGGAAATACACAGGGAAGAGGCCATGGACATCACTAGGGAGAAGGGGAATCTAGGAAGAGGCCTGGGGAAGAACCTGATGATGATCTGTTAACAGCGGCACAGAGACCTGGCAAGGTGTGGACAGAAGTGGTCCAGGGAAAGGGTAGTAGTGTGAAGGGTAATGGGGCTGCCAAAAACAAGAAGGGAGGGGTAAGGGGGGGATGGATGGGGCATTGTCTGTAAATATTGACAAAAGAGTACTGAAGCAGAAAGGTAAACCCCAGCCGTTCATTTCATGTGTGTAACAATGAACGTTAATGGCCTCAGAAATGAGGTCAAACGTAAATGGGTAGAGATTACATTGAAGCAGTTGAGAGTGGATGTGGTGTTCTTCCAAGAACATAATTATAGACGGGGATTGGAGATTGAATTAAAGGGGTATAAGGTTTTTGCATGTGATGCAAGGTTTTTCGAGGGAGGGGTGTTGGTGGGTGTTAGAGAGTCCAGTCCTTTCACTTTGTCATCTTGGGAGGATGTAGGGGGGCGGATGGTTAGGGTGAATGGGGAATGGGGTAGGGTGCAGGTCTGTTTTCTGGGGGTGTATCTGCTGGCGGTGGCGAATAGGCGACTCAAATATGATTTTGTTAATAACGAGTTGACGTATGCTTTCAGAGGATTGCCCCAAGTAGCCATTATAGCTGGGGATCGGAATAGTGTGATTCGGGTAAGGGACGTGGAGCCATGGGGGGGCGGGTGTGTTTTGGGGTCTTTGAGGGATGTATAAGGTGCGGTGGGGGTGGTGGATGTGGTGGGGGGAAGAGGGGAGATGGTGGAATACACCTTTTTCAGGAATAATTATGCTGCACGATTGGATCGAATATATGTAACATGGTCAGTGGATGTACAAAAGGTGGAATGCTTTGACTTAGGATTCTCAGATCATATGGGCGTTTTGTTTGAAGGTGGGTGGGTAGGGGCTGTGAGAGTGTGTCAGAGTTATTGGAAATTGAATATGAGGTTATTGGAGAGGGAAGGGGGAGGAAGAGGCTTTTGAAGGGTGGTGGGAGGGGTTGTGGAGGGGGAGGGGTTATCATCTGGGGTTGTGAAGTGGTGGAATGAGATGGGGAAGGTAGAAATCAGGAAGTTTTATGAGAAGGTGGGAGGTGAGGAGAAGAGGTATAGGTATGGGTATCAGAGGTATTTGGAGAGTCTTTTGGGTGAGTGTCAGGGAGGGGATTGGGGTGGAGGACATTATGATGAGGTGGTGGATTTGCGAGCTAAGTTAAGGGAAATACAGGAGGAAAGATTTCATGTACTAAGGATTCGAAGTGGTTTGGAAAAGGTATTGTGGGGGAATAAAGCATCTAAGGTGGTATTGAGGAATTTTCAACGGAGAAGAAGCAGCATGTTGATATCATCATTGAAGGTGGAAGAGAACCATGAACCAGTCAACGCGGGGGTTTATACTATACCCTGTGGAGGCTGCGACAGGATTTATGTAGGAGAAATGGCAAGAAACCTCGAAACACGCCTCAAAAACACATTAATGCATGTAGTAACGATAACCTGAACAATGCCTGCGTACAACACAGAAATTCCACCAATCATCTCATGAAATTCAAAGACGCCCGATTAGTAATCAAAGAAACTGATTTCCGTAGACGCAAGTGCCATGAATCAGCACTTATCGCTGTTTCTAACACAATTAAACAAAATAAAGGCAGCTTCACCATCTCTGAAGTCTTAGCAAGAGTAGGAGAGTAGGAGACAGAGGGTTTGCTTTCCTGGGGCTGGGATGGAGGATATTGTTAGCCGTCTGGACGACATCATGAGAGGTAATGGGAGCAATCCTATTATCTGTCTCAGTGCTGGAGGCAACGATGTTGGCAGACGTAGGAGTGAGGACCTGACTAGCAGGTTTAGGTCAGCAATAGACATAATTAGGAAGAAGGGTGGGAACCCTGTCATATGTGGTATTTTGCCAAGGAGAGGAGTTGGAAATGAATGGCTGTCCAGGGCAATTGGTGTCAATTGCTGGCTGGACAAATACTGTAAGGAAAATTCAGTAACATTCATTGACAACTGGGACCTCTTCTATGGCAGAAATGACATGTATGCCAGGGATGGGGTTCACTTATCCAGGTCTGGGGTGGGAGCACTGGCAACTGCAGTGGAGGGAGCTGTTAGGGCTTTAAACTAGAAATAGTTAGTGGTATGGGTTTTGGGGGGAAAATAGAGAAGTCCCAGTGTAGTAATATTATAAGTTGTAGGAGAACTAGTAATAGGCAGAATAAGGTGGATAGTGGAAAGCTAGTGACACTAGATGACAAGGACAGTAATAGGTATAGTGGAAAAACAGAGATGAGCAGGAAGGGTAAAGAGAAAGGAGGGTCTCTAAATATATATTACACCAATAGTCGTAGTGCTAGGAATAAGATGGACGAGTTGAGATTAGTTGCAAGTACGGGTAATATTGATGTTTTTGCAATAACTGAGACATGGTTTAATATGAAAAATCGGGACTTGCCTGCCGAATGTCACATTCAGGGTTTTAAATTGTTCCAAGTAGACAGAAGTATCGGGAAAGGGGTGGGGTGGCACTCTATGTCCGTGATCATTTAAATTGTTGCATAAAAACGGGTATAAAGTCTGAATTAACACATACAGAGTCTGTCTGGATAGAATTTTCAGAGGGGTGTGAAAATTGATTTTAGGCGTGATTTACCGTCCTCCAAACTTAGATAGGGAACAAGGGAGACTACTTTGGGAGGAAATTGTTAAGGCCACAAGACACGATAACGTAGTAATTCTAGGGACTTTAACTTTAGTCAGATTGATTGGAATTTCATGACAGGGAATTTAGAATCTAACGACTTTTTAGAAGTAGTTCAGGATTGCTTTTGAAGCAGTTTGTAACAGAACCTACAAAGGGAAATAACCTACTTGACTTGGTTCTGGCAAGCAAGGAAACCCTTGTTAATAATTTAGAAATTACAGAGGAACTCGGCTCAAGCGACCACAAGTCAATTACCTTTAGCATTGAATGGATGTATGATAGTAGGGATAATTCAGTAATGGTCCCAGATTTTCGCTTAGCAGATTATAATGGACTTAGAGAACACTTATCAACTGTGGACTGGGGTGAAGAAGAGAGTATCAATATGACAGTTTTCTTAACACTATACAGGCTGCCCAAAGAACATTTATCCCGTATAAAGAAATTAGATCAAGTAGAAATGACCCAAAATGGATGAATAATAGGCTCAAATATCTTTTAGGGCAGAAGAAAGGAATTTATAGGCGCATAAAAGAGGTGAGGGTCATCTTATAAATCAGTATACTGACATTAAGAGGGACGTTAAAAAGGAATAAGAAAAGCTAAACGGGACTATGAAATTAAAGTTGCTAGGGATTCAAAACTAACCCAAAAGTTTTTCCAGGTTTATAGAACAAAAGTTAGGGATAAGATAGGTCCCCTTAAAAATAACTTTGGGCATCTTACTGACAAAGGAGAATGATATGTGCTCTATTTTTAATAATTATTTTCTCTCGGTTTTCACACAGGAAGACATTAATAATATCCCAGTAATTAATTTTTACAGAGGCCCAGAAGAAGATAAATTATGTAATATCACAGTCACTAGCGAAATGATTATGAAACAGCTGGACCGACTGAAACAAAATAAATCGCCGGGTCCTGATGAGCTTTTTGCAAGGGTTCTTAAGGAATGCAAAATGGAACTCTGTGAACCAATATCTAACATTTTTAATTTATCTCTTCAAACAGGTGTAGTGTCTGATATGTGGAAGATGGCTAATGTAATTCCTATTTTTAAAGCAGGGGACAAGTCACTACCGTCAAACTACGCCCAATAAGCCTGACCTCAATTGTAGGCAAATTACTAGAGTCAATTATAGCTGATATTATTAGAAGCCATCTAGATAACCATAATTTGATTAATGATACCCAGCATGGATTCACGAGGGGCCGTTCCTGCCTATCTAATTTATTAACCTTCTTCAGTAAAGCTTTTGAGGCTGTTGATCACGATAAAGAATTCGATATTGTTTATTTAGACTTTAGTAAGGCTTTTGATAGAGTACCGCACCAGAGACTGTTAAAGAAAGTGGCAGCTCATGGCATTGGGGGAAAAGTGCTGTCATGGATCGAGTCATGGCTCACCAATAGGAAGCAGAGAGTGTGCATAAATGGGGTTAAATCCGAATGGGGACTTGTAACAAGTGGTGTTCCACAGGGATCAGTCTTAGGCCCATTGTTATTTATAATATATATCAATGACCTTGATGGGAATTACTAGTGATATGAGCAAATTCGCCGACGACACGAAGATAGGTAGGATAATTGATTCAAACATAGATGTCATAGAACTTCAGGAAGATTTAGACAAACTTAATTCGTGGTCAGAAAAGTGGCAGATGGAGTTCAATGTAGATAAATGCAAGGTTCTGAAGCTCGGAGTGTCCATAACCCAAGCACTTATAAGTTAAATAACGTAGAACTTAGCCATACAGATTGCGAGAAGGACTTGGGGGTGATGGTAAGCAGCAACCTTAAACCAAGACAGCAATGCCTAAGCGTACTAATAAGGCAAATAGATTACTGGGATTTATATCAAGAAGTGTTAGCAACAGAAGTCCAGAGGTTATATTACAGCTTTATACATCATTAGTAAGGCCTCACCTAGATTACGCAGCTCAGTTCTGGTCTCCATATTACAGAATGGACATAAATTCGTTAGAAAACATTCAGCGTAGAATGACTAAATTAATACATAGCATTAGAAATCTTCCTTACGAAGAAAGATTGAAGACCCTAAAATTACATTCACTTGTAAGACGTAGAATGAGGGAGACATGATCGAGGTATACAAGTGGAAAATGGGTATTAACAAAGGGGATATAAATAAGGTCTTGAGGATATCTTCCAAGAGAGAACCCGCAATAATGGATTCAAGTTAGATAAGTTTAGATTTAGAAAGGATATAGGAAAGTATTGGTTTGGAAATAGGGTAGTTGATGAGTGGAACAGTCTGCCTAGTAGGGTTATTGAAGCTAGGACCTTGGGTAGTTTCAAATTTAGGTTGGATAAATTCATGAGTGAGAGGGGTTGGATTTGAGTGGGACTCGCGCATGAGTGGGTAGAATTGTCAAAGCTTATTTCTTGGGTAGCATTGAAAATTGGGTTGAGAAAATATTCTGTTAGTGGGACGGATTGTGAAGGACCTGCCTAGTATGGGCCAACAGGCCTGCTGCAGTGTTCTCCTTTCTTATGTTCTTATGTTCACACAAGAGCATCGCAGGTGTGGAACACTGCTACAGGCCTTCTTTTTCCAACCTCCTACAGAAATATTTGTCTAACCTGTTTTAATACTACCCAAGTAATTGTTTTTATCACCTTTTACTCATGTGCAAGTTGATTGTTCCCACCTTATTGTATTACTACTACAACTTATATCACTACTACTTCTACCACTACTAGTATTACACCCCACTTTGAGAGTATATATATACGCTCTGTGTCCATGTATCGCTTGTAACGGCTTGAAAAAGCTCCTGGAGAGCGAAACGTTGCCACAATAAAATGTCTCATTAGTTGCATTTGTGTCCTTTTACTTAACATATTGTCGGTAATTCTACCAATATTAATACATAATGAATATTTGTTGTTCATATGGTGTATTATACCCCTATTGTATTGGATACTTATTAATGTTTATTAAA
>WNWK01048239.1:0-13627 GCA_009830355.1 Cherax destructor
CCTGATGAAATAATTCAGGAATTCCTTGAACCTCACCCCTTTTCCCACGTCCTATTATATCTGGTCTATCACAGAAAGTGGTCTTGTTTCTTTTTCCTTCGAATTTTAGATTCCTAAATTTTTATTCTTCAGAGTTCTTTCTATTCTTGGCCATCCTTCCACTTTCATGAATTCCATCTGCTGTCATGCTAATGAGTCATCTACACGTGCTATATATGGCTACAATCTTTGTAACTTGTCATGAGTGTGACAAGATCAACCTGGATCTCATTACCTTGTAACTTGGTCATGATTGTGACCATATCTATCTGGAGTTCATTCCCTTTTGTAACCTGTTCAGCTATCAAAACTGGGCGCCCAGTCCCTGGGCCAATTATGTACCTCTGAAATTTTTTGACTACCGCCCACAGGATGGATATGGTGGCAAAAATAAAGATATTAAACTAAACTGTCATGCTAAATGAATTTTCTTCTCCCCTAAAGCCACCTATTCCGTAAAAAGAATCTGTACTTCGTCTCTTATATACTAAATAACACACTTTGTCTTTCTGACCTTAAATTTGCATTTCGGCTGACTAATACCCTTTGTAGCAAACTGGCTCATTACTTCTGCTGTCAATACTTTCGGTGTCTGTTTTGTTTCCTTTTAATACATTGGTGAAACTGACTGCTATCTGATAGCTTTATTATGTACACCATACCTATCTTGTGAATGGGAATCAGATTATAGAGAAAACACAAGAGTCCAGGTAAATGGACAGGAGACTGGGCTATAAACTGACAACGGGTTCTGACAGACTTATAGAGCATTTGAATTATTATGTGAGTAAATTACTGCATGAGATTTATAGGGTATTACCTGAATTATTAGGTGCAACTAATTTCGGTGAGATAAGTGGGACTTAGGTCACAGTAGGTTGCCGAACTGTAACTCCCTCGATGCCCACTTCTTCACCACTCACAAAAAGGTAGACCTGACATTAAATTAATAATTATAATATTAAAACAGCTACTCTGGTAAATTAAAGCTGTGGACTGTATAGATTGGGCTTGCTGGGTACACAAAAAAAAAATTCATATTACCACTTACCATTTAATTACTGTAGATGGATCACACCACAACACCTACCTGACACCTAGGCCCTACACTGGCCAGCTAGAGATCAAAAAGCAAAGGGCTATTTTGCACTTCCCCGTGGTGATGTTCTTATCCCTTATCTTCTGCCATCCACATAATCACGGGTGCTAATTACAAATTCAGGGCAAACCCCCAATTTGGCTCAGAAGATGCCAGATTATTAGCAGAATTTCCACGACAACCAGTGTTCACAAAATTTCAAATGGCATCCTCCTCTACGGCGTTTTGACTACCGCCCACAGGATGGGTATGGGTGCATAATAAAGATATCAAACAGCTGTTCTGCCTCCCCCCCTGCTTAAAATTTTCGAAGGGGCCAAATAGATCACATTTTAATACACAATTATTATATTATTCATTTATTTGTTCTACATTTAGGAAATTATGTAAAAAAACCACAGAGCACATAAGAAGTCTTTGCTTTACTAATGTTTATAATAGACCTCTTTCATATTAAAATTGTTATTATTATGGTCATGGGAAGTACTAAGATAGAATGGAGGGAATCGGGTTTGATCCAAAAAGGGGGGATAGCTCTAGTTCCTTGACTTAAGAACCCTTTACCCGGTGTTATCTATCATATTAATAGACCATAGCCATTCATTAAAGCTGGCCTTTATGTTGGCATGATGCGAAATTGAAGTATTCTCCCTCCCTGAATCAAACCCGGTGGACCAGGGCCTGATCAACAAAGCTGTGGTGCCCGTGGCCTGGTGGCGAAAGCCCCGCCTCATACGGTGAGCGTCCGGGTTCGATTTCCGGCGAAGGGGTGGAAACATCGGACGTGTTTCCTTACACCGGTTGTCTATATTCACCCATCAGTATATAAAATGTGTACCTGGGTGTTAGTCGACTGGTGTGGGTCGTATCCGGGGACAAAACGCCTAATTTCCCCGGGAAATGCTCTGCATAACAAGGGCTTTCTATATAGTAGTATGTCATTGATGTCAGCTAGGCCTGTATACCTTGTACATGTACTTGTTGTAAATAAAGATATTATTATTATTATTATTATTATTATTATTATTATTATTATTATTATTATTATTATTATTATTATTATTATTATTATTATTATGTTAAGAGGATAGAGGGCTAAACCTGACGATACTAGAGGACAGAAAGACCCAAGATGAAATGATTATGATTACAAAATACTGAGAGGTTGTAAGAGGGACGGGGAGAGTCTGAGGGGCGGGCATCAGGTACACGAAATTAGTTTTTTTTCCCCTTCCTTGACTAAAGGTTTCCTTTTTGTTTTCCCAGGTGCTAAATAATTTTTACGGGTTTTAATTCTTCCCATGATTAAATAATCAAACAGACGTCGTCTTGTTGAATCTGTGTTTATACACAACTAACGAACCACTGTCAAGTGCTGAGCCACTTATATACAGTTTTGCGCCTGCCCTGACCTGACCTGTCCTGCCCTTTGTCTGGTTGAAACCACGTATATAATCCCCATTAACGCTGCAGAATTTTTACACTATGTATTATAAATGAGTTTAAAGAAATACACCCTGGTGCATATATTCTGGGCCTTGAAGTTGAGTGATCAGTCCTAGGAACAAAACGTTTCCTCATTAAAAATGTGAGTCTTATCCACCTTGGCTCTCTCGTCTCTTCACCTGACTTATCTTTTGTCTTTTCTTTTTACCCACTACTTGATAACATAATCCAGGGGGGTTAT
This sequence comes from Cherax destructor, assembly GCA_009830355.1. Taxonomy (NCBI): domain Eukaryota; kingdom Metazoa; phylum Arthropoda; class Malacostraca; order Decapoda; family Parastacidae; genus Cherax; species Cherax destructor. The sequence goes on from WNWK01048239.1 coordinate 2,826, forward strand.
AACCAATTTAAATTTTATTTTTCCACTTGGGAATCATTTCACCACGGTACTTTTCTTTTTTATTCTTATATCTCACTGAACCTAGTTTTTTTTACCCCATATTTAAATTTTAAAACTTTGTTTAGGGTTTTTGCCTTTAAACTTACCTTTATGGTTTTGCCTATAGGGTTTTTTACACAGTAAATTATGCAGAATTTAACCCAGGATAACCTAATAAAGTCAAGTGATTTATTTTCATTTGGGATTACTGATCTGGTTAACTGTCTGTATGATACGTAATAATAATGATGATAATAGTAATATTTAGCCAAAAATATCGCATGAGATTTATTAATAAGTGCGTTTTGTAAGGGATATTGAAGGAAAGTGTTAAAATAAGATAAGTAAGGCTGGTGTTCCAACAATGTTAGATCAGGAGGAAAACAAAAGGACGTCCTGTGAGGTAGCCAACGAAACATCAAGTAATACATCGATTCTCCCTCCTGCTGGAGCGTTTGAGAAATTTTTGGCGTCACCTTTTGGGAAAATTGAAAAAAATCACTCGAAGTGATTTTTGGCTCATTTGAAGGTGACGGCGTTTGTACTGGGGGTAAAAAAATTGAGAGGCCGATGATTTTTTTTTTTTTTTATAGGTATATTATTGTCTGGGTTCCCTTTTTTCATTTAATTACACGTAACTTTTATGGACTCCAAAAGACCTAACAGAAAACTGGGCTGCCAATAAGTGCTCGGAACCCTTATAATATCGCCAGTAATTGACGTTTTTATATGTAATTGGTTTTATTTCTTATTTAGGTTTCATTATTAATATTTATGATCTGGCATTCAGTAATTAAAACACAACTTAAATATATACACCATATTGTTCTTTACAGACTTTTTAAGTGCTGTATTTAAAAATTTTTTGAATTCGATAATTACTGTTCCCGGTAAAAAAGTTTGGTAGTTTGATAACAAGATTTTTGTTCAGATTGTTAACCTAGTAGGTTAGTAACGGGTAACCCAGTAATGGCCACAACACTGAGGACTGCCTTTATTTCCATTAGGGGGTTCTGTGGCTCGGGGAAAAAGTCGAGGACCCCAATAATGTCAATTTGTTTTGACTTTTTGAGTTATCCCAGGTAATTTAAACCTTTTTATAATTGTACTTATGTGTACCTATACCTAAATAAACTTACACTCGCCTCACACAGTTAGTGTTTGGATTCAGTCCCCATCATGGCACCTTCCTTCAACCTAAGGCACCTAAAATGGAGGAATATTAAACAATGTATAGCAGAGATAACACAAGGAGGCAGCTCAGATGAAAACTCGACACACATGAACTTTTAAATCTCACCAAATTCACCTTAAACCAGCAAATAGTAGAGCCTACAAGATTAAAAAGGACCTCATCTTCCCCCAACAATGATGATCTGATAGAAATGTCAAAAACAAAAAAATATACTCAGATCACAACATAATGGGGTCCAGAATGGCGGGGGGCCGCAGATACAAATGTGATCAGCCGCGGGGGTTCTAAAATTCAACTTCAATAAAAAAAACAAAAGGTGGGCCCAAATAAACCAAGCCCTAAATGATATAAACTGGGAAGATATAACATCATGGATCCAATAAGAAAAATTAACTCTGTGGCATTAGGCTTATCAAAAATTTTCCTTAAGGAAAAGGGGGAAGATGTGAAGAAAGAAACCTTTATCGGGGAAGGAAAAAAAAGGAGCGGCTCAAGGGCTAATATATTTGAAATCGTGGGGAGACTGGTCAGACAAATGCAAACATCGAAATTAAACTAAAGGAATCTTACAGGAATCAAAAACCCGGGGAAAAACTAAAAACCTTTAAATTGAAAGAAACCCAAAATATTTCTTTTCTTTTAAATCAAAATGAGAACAAAATCATATTGGGCCCCTACTTAAAAAGGGGTGGGCCTACACAGATTATCTTTTATACCTATTTTCATGTCTACCTATGTATCTTTTACCCTGTTTAAAAAAATATTATTATTATTATTATAAAGTCCCCGTATGACTGGTTTTTTTGGGGTAACCGACAAATGAAGAAAAAATTTCTTTTATGAGTGCCCAGAACTTGGTAGGCAAAACCTATCTACAACCCTGATGCCAAATGACTTTAAAAGACAATAAATGACAGCCCCTGCATCCTCAGGCCAGACTCATGGAACTCCGTGTTCTCAAGCTGCAAAAACCCCATCACATGCTTTTTCAGCCTTTGGGGAACATGGACACTGGGGTCGTTCTGCGTTACTAAAAACAAAGACTGCCCCACTCCCAAAGGGGGGAGTAAAAACAATACAAAAAACTACAGACCAAACAACATCCATATAAAATTTTTTAAAGGGTTCTGAAGCAAGATGCCCTCATCAGATATCGGGAGGACCTGGAGTTTCCGGAAGTTCCAGGGGTAAAACCCCTGCGGTCTGGACCAGGTCTCATGTTGGCGGGCCCTGATAAAAGGCTGTTACTGCTGGTTGCACGCAGCCCAACGTAAACCACAGCCTGGCTGGTCAGGTACCGACTTTAGGTGCCTGTCAGTGCCCTGCTTAAAGACACCCGGGGGTTTGTTGGTAACCCCCCCATAAATTACACAACCCAGGGCTGCATGGGTTTAGGGCGGGTGCCCCTGTTTTCCCTGGTCTCTAGAAAACAAACAGAATGCAGATGTTATATCACAGATTTTGCAAAACCTTTAACAAGGTGCCCATGGTGTAATAGCCCAAAAGGGTATAAAGGAATAACAGGAAAAGTGGGTAGATGGATCTAAAATTTCCTAACAAGTAAAACAAAAAGGGTAGTAGTCAACAGAATAAAGTCTGAGGTTACTGAAAAGCCCCCATCCTGTTTCCCCCTAATTCGGCTAGAAGGGTTTAAAAACCCATGCAGTGTCTTTTTTTGCAGATAATAATCTGCTGGTTCCCCCGGAAACATAAACCAAATCTTTAAATGGGCTGCAAAAAACAAGGGAAGTTCAATGATGAGAAATTTCAATTTCAGATAGGGAAAACATAAAATTAAATCTCATGGGATAAAAAAAACCCCAACCACACTAAGAAAACTAATATCAAAATGGGAGTTATCATGTCAGAGGTCTCCTTAAGGACCAAAGTACAATATTATCTGCAAAAAAAAAAAGGATGGATAAAGAGAACCTTAAAAAAGGGATGCCCGCCCCTGTTGCCTTTTGGGGCGCTTGTTCATCTAGGCTGGGAAAACAGTGGAAGGGTCCCTTTTTGCGAATTCTCAAATGCCACAGACCCAATTTATTCCTTAAATAATGTAAAATAATAGTCCTTTTAGACCCCAAAAAACTTATAAAAACATTTAAAAAAAAACTTCAAAAGGGGGGTTTTTAGCAGGCGAACACCGGGGGGGCCCTGTATTCTCCCTAACCTTTTAAAGGGGGTGAAAATTTATGACCTAGAAAATGTGCAGAGCTTCAGGGACATAACTGCGATAAACCACCCAATTACTGGGAAGGGGGAAGTTTAAACCTGACTCCCCGAATCAGGGGAGAATAAAATTTTATACACTTGGAAAAATTTTGGGGGTTAGTCGTAAAAAATTACCGGAAATCACCCCCGAAAGCAAAAAATTCGCCTAAAGCTCCCTCCAATGAAAAGCAGGATGAATACACTTAGAACAACACAATTTTCAGGGGCCCAAGACTGTTCAACTCCTGGATCCGGGGGATTACCAAAAAACCCCCTGGCTGTTTTTTTAAAGGAGGCACTGGGCAGGCACCTAAAGCGTCCCCTAACAAACGGGCTGTGGTTGGGACGTTAAACTGGGTGCGGTCAGCAGTAAAAATGGTTGTGGGCTCTGATCAACATGAGGCCTTTTAGCCCGGGGCCGCAGGGGCTTGACCCCTGGAACTCTCCGGGAACCCTCCCGGTAGGGGTGAAAAAGGGGCGGGTTTTTTTAAAACCTGCTGATCCTGTTCACCAGCAGTAAGTAGACACCAAAACTTTTAAAAGGGGAATATAAAAGGTATGGTTGGGTTGAGGATGTGGGTGGGCATCCTGGAGGAAAAAGTTTAAAGGACCCAAGGAAATAAAAATGCCCTTTTTTACGGGTTAGCCTCCCGGGTTTAAAAAAATTGGAAAACCCATCTTGATCCTTTTCCAGGTTTCCAACCCCTTCAACTAAAACCCAAGAAAATTTCCCTTTTACTGTTTGGTGAACAGGGGGCGGGTGAAAGGGGAAAACTGCCTTTCCCCTTGACATTGAGGAACCCCCTCTCCACTGTCATCTAGACAAGTACCTCGGGAACGCCATTTTTCACCTGCGGGGGTCATTATAAATTTTTTTAGTTTCTGTTTTATATTGGAAATTTCCAAAAAAAATTTTTTCACTTAAGAAACTGAAACTTATAATATTTTGGTCTGGCAAAGACCTTTAAACATTACCAGAACCAAATGTAAACCCCGGGCCCAGCTGGACTGTGGTTTGTACATTGGTTTGTGTGAAAAACAAACAACCTGGTTGATCAAGGGCCCCGATTCATCACGGGGCCCCATCATGGGGGGCCACAGGGGGGTTTACCCGGGGCATCCCCATCCAAACATCGGTTTTTCTACTGTTTACCTGGGGAGGGTTTTGGGGGGAACGCCCCGGCCGGTCTGGGGACCAGGCCTCATAGTGGATCAGGGGCACAACCCGGCTGTTTTCTCCTACCGCAAACTGACTTTAGGTGCCTGTCCAGTGCCTTCCACCCGGGGGGCCATTGGTCTAATTGGGAATCCCCTTATCTGCTGGGGGAGTTGGAAAAGTCTTGGGCCCCGGGGCTTTTGGTGTTCTCTCTGTGTTGGGGGGCTGCAGGGTTTTTTGTGTATTTTTTCCAAAAAATGATTTGTGCCTATTTATTCTTTTTGGTAATCTCTGTGTGTTCATCTTTCATTTGTTGTGACATATGCTTGTTTTTAAATTTTTTTTTTTTATTAACCCCTATTAAAGGGATGACCCGAAAAGAAAAACTTTCATCATCATTCACTCCATCACTGTCTTGCGGGGGGTTTTTGCACTACAGTTATAAAACTAACATTAACACCCCTCCTTCAGGTCAGAACTGTCTTCCATCTCCAGAACTCAACCGGCCTCCCGTTTTCCCCCTGAATCCTTCATAAATGTTTTTGCTCACACTCCAACACACGCAAGTTTTAAAAAACCATTTGTCTCCATTCACTCCACAAAACGCTCACACAGCTTCCTGGAAGTCCCAAAACCTTTGCACAAAAAACCCCACCCCCTCCCTGCAACCTTTCCCAGGCCCACCCCCACCCCCCCTTTCCCCCCATACAGATTTATACACTCCAAGTCATTCTTTTCGTTTCCCTTTCTCTCATGTCCGAACCCCTCCCCCCTCCTCAGCTCTCTGGATATTTTGAATCCTGCCCCCCTCCTAATTTCCAAACTCCGAATTCTCTGCTTTTTCACACCACACATTGACCCCTACTGACATCTCCACTGCCCAGGCTTCCTCTTTCAACATTCTTTAGCCACAATCATATAAAGTGTTGGATAATTATCTCTCATTTCCTTTTTTTCCATGGACAAAATTCTTTGTTTCCCCAGACTCCCAAATCTCCCTCACCCCTTTTCCCTCATCAATTCTATGATTCACCCATCCTTCATAGACCCATCTGCTGACATGTCCCCTCCCAAATTTTAAAAATTTTATTCCCCTCCATACTTCCCCCCAAATTTATTCCAATCTTTGTCACCTAATCTTTTGTTTTCTCATATTACTTTTTCCCATACTTTCACTTTCAATTTTCTTCTTTTAAAACCCCAAATTCATCTACCAACCTTCAAACCCCTTTCAGAATCTCCCAAAAAACACAGTGTCATCAGCAAAAAAAACTGTGAAACTCCCACTTTGTTTTGATTCTTTATCTTTCCCCACACCTCTTGCCAAGACCCCAGTCACTTCTCTTACAACCCATCTATAAATATATTGAACAACCATGGTGACATCAAAATCCTTGTCAAGGCCCCCTTTTACTGGGAAATAGTCCCCTCCCTCCTACACACACTAACCTGAGCCTCACTATCCTCAAAAAAACTCTTCCTGCTTTCAGTAACCTCCCCCTTTTCCCAAACCCTGCAAAATCCTCCCACATTCCCCCCTATCCACCCTGTCATATCCTTTTCCAAATCCATAAATAAAAAAAACCTCTTTACCTATCCAAATACTGTTCCCCTTTATTTTCCTGTAAACCGGTGGTTCACACCCCTACCTTTCCTAAAGCCCCCTTGTTCATTTTATCCTGTTTTGTCTTCTCTTAATTCTTTAAATAAAAACTTTCCATACATTTTTTAATGTACATTCAACAGACTTTTTTCCCCTAAAATTTTTTTGCACTCTCTTTTGTCCCCTTTGCCTTTATACAAAGAACAATACACGCTCTCTGCCAATCCCTAGGTACCTTACCCTCTTCCATACATTTATTAACCCTTTGACTTCCAAACCCTCAATCCTGAGTGCCATTCTGTTGTCGAAAATATTAAAAAAAAATTATTTTCTTATCAAAATGTTAAGATTTTTTTTCTGATTGTTTTTACCCAAAAAAACAGTTTTTTGCCATCAATATTCCCGGTATGGAGGTGAAAAGGGCAGAAAATGATCTTCCAAAACAGGGGCCTGCCGCACCCTATACTTTTTTTTTTATTGTAGATTTCTTTTTTTTTCATTTTTTCTTTTTTCTCTTATGTGGTCTGTTAGACAAGGAAAGGTGCAATGTTTATATATACACTCGTTGTATCGCACTATATAGTATAAACATTAGTATCTTTTTTGTTTACAAAACTTGTTTACACAAACAAACAAAAAAAAAAATGCTTACTATTGTTCTATAATATATGAAATATGTACACTCACTGAACACTTTCCTAAACTCCTGCAGCGGAACCCCTTTGAAACATGGGTATATGAAAGTGGTACTTTACCTCCTCACAAAAAAACAGTGTCTTTTTGCTTTTGGTGGGCTTTTTTTGGGAATGTTTACAGACAAAACACCTTTTCGGGCATTTTTTTTGAGAGTAGTAGGAGGCAGTATTTGGGTAGTGATCACCGGGCCCTCATACGAGAGGGCATGTTTGATTTCCCTGGGCGCTGGTCTTTGCAGTTTTTTTCCTTGGTACTTGAATTTTTTTGTCTGATGACTGAAAAAAAATTACCATATTTGGGCTTGTTGGGTCTTCAACGTAAATGTTATAAGCATTCAGCATGGAAATGTAAAGAAGATGGAAAAAGATTTTTATGTCCCCCTTTTCTTGGGACACAATCAGCAAATCCAATCTGCATGTCACATTTGTCCACAAAGCTTTGGGTTGTAGTCCATCACAGTTGGGCTTTAGAATGGGTTCATTGGTCTTTTATTCTGCTTGCCAGGTCTACCATTTCATGTCTGTGAACTGATGTAAAAATGTGACATCCGTTTTGTCTTGCCCCCCGAAATGCCATGATGTCTGGCAGAAAACACCTGCACTTCACCTCTACAGTGCCAGCGTCGAACCTGGCTTTGTTTCGGTTGCCCACGGCCACACGCTGTCATGCCCCGAAAGAAATCACGAAAAAGGGCTTGTGTACCAGTTATCAGTATATAATATATGCCCCTTACCAAAATATGGTTCCATCATTGTTCTAACCACATCACCAGAGATACCCAATAACTTCCTGGATTTGCAATGTATTACTGATGTAAAAATTATATCCCAAAAACCCGACCCTTTTTCAATCCACGTCAAAAAACATCCAAAACTTTCTCTTTCTTGGAATTCCTTTTAAGCAGTCTGCCTTTTAAAAAAATCAAAGACTCATCTAACAAGCTTCCTGAAGGGATAAAAATACTGCACTTTTTTTCTGTACATGAACACATTCCTGATCTTATATAACCTGTCGTTTTGTCAGGCCTGGTTTTATCAGAAAAGGAAGCATACGCAAAAGTATCAAAACGTTCCCGGTATAATATCACTAAAACCTGGGGTTGAAATAGGGGTTTTGTCACCAGTATGTGTTGACAGTGTGCTTATAAACATGTGGCATAAGCAAATTTTGGCAAAGAACAATACATCTCTGCCCAGTTTTCCTTTACTGGTGTGGACCTTTTAAAATTGGTTTTCCATGGTGTACTCATAGTATTTTTCCCTACAAAATTTTCCATCGGGTTCATCGAAGAATAACTGAAAGCATTCTAGTTCAGTAGCATTGTTCCCGGCCGATGGCCATTTCCCCTTTTTGCTTCATCAAAGTCATGGGGGTTGGGGAAAAAAATTGCCCTTGCTGCCTCCCAGATGGTCTGCTGGTGGGTACTGGATATTGACAGGGGGTTGTGGTTGTCTTTGGGTTGTGTGGTTGTGGTTTTGAGGTTTGGTTGTAGGGTTTTGGGTTGTGCAGGTGGGAGTGTGGGGGGGGGAGTGGTTGTTTGGGGGCTAGTTAGCAGCGTGGCCCGCTCCCGGGGCCACTATCGTGCCACAACCAACACCACCACCACTACCACCTGCTACCCCACGCACATTACGATCCCCAGTAAAAATCATCATCTTCACTATCAATTCGTGGTGTAGGGCCAAAAATGTACCGAGATTTCTCCTTTTCCTTGGAATAGCATTGGCACACCCAGAGCATGCTGCTGAAAACTCCCTTCACTGGAGAATACTCTCCTCACTGTCACCACTAGAACTGCTTTTAATAACTTTGAAATCCTGTCAATACTTCACTGCTCCCTCAGAGTCATGTAAAGGTGAAATAGTTTTCTTTGTCCCGGTGGTGAAAGTAATGGAGGCCACCCAGATGTAGGCTGTGGGTCATCAGGGTTTCTACAATTATGTTATCCTGGGCACTGCTTTCGGTTACCCTCCTGAAAAACCCTGGAATTCACTTCACTGGCACTTCCATCACTGTTTGAACTATCACTTGGGAAGAGAAGGCCTCCAATTGCCGGGAGTGAGGTACTTTTTTGCGAGGCATGGTGAAAAATGACTACAAACACCCCCCAAAAGCAACTGGGGGCCCATTTTTCTCTCGCCACCCACCACGCAGACCCATTTCTCACTTATCCGCTTTCCCGCTTCATTTGAAGCCGCTAGAATTTTGGGGTTGATACGTGAAACAGTGGCTCGTAAGACGTTTTATACGACCAAACAGTCAAAGGGGTTTAAAAAATTGCACCAACCACTCCAAAACTATTTCCCACCTTTTTAAAATTTTTATCTTCATCCCATCAATCCCATGCCTTACCCCCTTTCATTCTACCCACTGCCTCACAACTTTCCCCCCACTCCCTGGCTCTTCCCCACTCCTACAAGATGTTATTTCTCCTTGCCCTTCCGAAATCACGCTTCCTGTTTATCAACATTTAAAACTCCTCAAAATATTCTCTCCATCTTCCCATCCCCTAACTCTCCATTTAATAACTCTCCTCTCCTATTTTTAACTGTCAAATCCTTTTTTTCCCTGGTTTCCTCAACTTATTAATCTCACTCCAAAACTTTTCTTTTTTTCAACAAAATTTGATAACATCTCCCCCACTCCCCATTTGCCTTTTTACATTGTTCACCACTCTCTTAACCTCTTTTTTTCTCTCCATATCTTTCCCTCCTTGCATCATTTCTATTTTGAAAAAACCTCTCATATCTAATTTTTTCCCCTTTACATCATCATTCCACCAATCGCTCTTCTTCCCCCCCCGCACCCACTCGCCTGTAACCACAAACTTCTGCTGAACACACACATTTTTTTGCAACAGTAATTATTTTTCTTATACATTCTGTTTTTTTCATTATTTGATCTTGTAGACTTTCTCAGCAGAACATTTTTATACATACCTTGTTTGCTTCTATTTTCACTTTTTTATTCACCAGGGGGGTTAAGGGTGTAGCCACTTCCCAGGATATGTTAGATAGCTCTTCATTTTTTTTTTCAATTTATGTGGAAGTTAAGTTTACTGAACATCCCCGTTAGGGTTCCCTTTGGGTGGATTTATTTGTTCTCTTTTGAGGGTTTAGATTCTCTGATTACTTCCTTAATCTTTGGGGAAAATCAAATCTAGTGTAGTTTATTTGTTGCTGGTTATGCCACCTGTTGGTTCAAACAAAATTTTCAAGCCCCAATACCCTGGTAATGTGTCTGTTGCACTAACATGCTTCCCCGTACTATTTTGGACAATGTGTTGTTTTTTTCTTCCCTTTTTAAAATTTGTAAAGTTGAGATTTCCCAAAAAAATAATATTTGGTGAAGGATTTTCAAAACTTTTCAAGGCCATCTCACTTATTTGAATTCCTTTGCCATTGCTGAGGTGCTTTGTCAAAAAGGGTAATTATCAGATTCTTGTTCTTGACTTTAATACCTAATACAGTGTACCCCTGTTTTTCGATAATTAATTCCAGAATGCTGTTGAAAAACGTTAAAAGAATTTGTTCCCATAAGGACAAATGTAAATTAGATTAGTCCGTTTCAGACCCCCCAAAAAAACATTTAAAAACACTTACAATAAAAACTTTCATAATTGTTTGAGTTGGGACTGTCAAACCGGTACCACTGTAATTCGTGTATCCTTAGTTCAGCATTATGTTCACAAAATGAGTCACTTGCATAGTACTGGTTTGGCAGTAGATTTTGCGGAAGAGTGGAACAAACTAGGGAGCATTAAGCAGAACTTTTGGGGAGCTGTAAATATTGGTTGTATAAGATATGAGTGGGTGGAATTGGGCTTCCCAGCATGGGCTGGTGGACCTAATACTGTGCTCTACTTTTGATTTCTTTACTCTTTCATATTATAAAAAATT
>WNWK01048240.1:0-13627 GCA_009830355.1 Cherax destructor
GGGAATACCTCACAGGGAGGCAACAACGGGTCATGGTGCGTGATGAGGTATCACAGTGGGCGCCTGTGACGAGCGGTGTACCGCAGGGGTCAGTCCTAGGACCAGTGCTATTCTTGCTATATGTGAATGACATGACGGATGGGATAGACTCAGAAGTGTCTCTTTCGCAGATGATGTGAAATTAATGAGGAGAATCACATCGGATGAAGACCAAGCAGGACTTCAAAGTGACCTGGACAAGCTTGACATCTGGTCTAGCAACTGGCTTCTCGAATTTAACCCCACCAAATGCAAAGTCATGAAGATCGGAGAAGGGCAAAGAAGACCGCTGACAGAGTACAGGCTAGGTGGACAAAGGCTACAAACCTCAACAAAGGAGAAAGACCTTGGGGTGAGTATAACACCAAGCACGTCTCCGGAAGCACACATCAACCAGATAACCGCGGCAGCATATGGGCGACTGGCAAACTTAAGATTAGCGTTCCGTTACCTTAACAAGGAATCGTTCAAGACACTGTATACCGTATACGTCAGGCCCATACTAGAGTATGCAGCACCAGTCTGGAACCCACACCTGGTCAAGCACGTCAAGAAACTAGAGAAAGTGCAAAGGTTTGCGACAAGGTTAGTTCCACAACTCAGGGGTCTGTCTTATGAAGAAAGGCTGAGGGAAATAGGACTAACAACACTGGAGGAAAGAAGGGTCAGAGGAGACATGATAACGACATACAAAATACTGCGGGGAATTGACAAGGTAGATAGTGACAGGTTGTTTCAGAGAGGGAACACAGAAACAAGGGGACACAACTGGAAGCTGAAGACTCAGATGAGTCAAAGGGATGTCAGGAAACATTTCTTCAGCCACAGAGTAGTCAGGAAGTGGAATGGACTAGAGAATGATATAGTGGAGGCAGGAACCATACATAGTTTTAAGACAAGGTATGATAAAGCTCATGGAGCAGGAGAGCAGAGACCCAGTAGCAGACAGCGAAGAGGCGGGGCCAGGAGCTGAGTCTCGACCCCTGCAACCACAATTAGGTGAGTACAATTAGGTGAGTACACCAAGTATCCCTGTTTTCTGTGTCTTTGGGATGGTAGGGCAGACAGCCAACACAATGAACAAAAAGACTGGCCACCAAGAACCAGCTTCTTACCTGGAAATCACAACGTGAAAACTGTGCCACTAGTTGACCCATAGAAAATTCTGCTGCCACCACTCCACATCAAATTAGGGCTTAAGAAAAAATTTTGTGAATGCCTTGAACAAGAATGGAACTGCTTTCAAGTACCTGGAGTCAAAGTTTCCTTGTATAAGTGAAGGCAAGCTAAAGGCAGGAATCTTTGTTGACCCTCAGATTCGGGAATATATGAAGGATAAGCATTTTGATGAAGCATTAGCAGGTGTCCAGGTGAATGCCTGGTTTTCATTCAAGCAGATTGTCCACAACTTCCTGGGAAACAGGCGCTCCCCGAATCTGAAAAAATATCCAAGACCTGATTTCAAGTTTCCAACAACTTGGGTCTAGAATGAGTGTGAAGATGTACTTTTTGCACTCACATCTTGACTATTTTCCCAACAATTGTGGGGACTACAGTGAGGAACAAGGAGAGCGGTTCCATCAGGATATTTGCACCATGGAAACTCGATACCAGGGCAAATGGAATGTCAGCATGATGGCGGATTACTGCTGGTCATTGAAACGTAATGGTCTCGATGCTCAGCACAAGCGAAAATCAAAGCGGTTCTCCTTCCTTTGATTCAATATGTAGGCTGACCATTAGAAGCACATTCTTTTAATAAAATCTAACAGAATGTGCTCTTCCATGATTACTTGCCTAATTTTAATAAAGTAACAATTTATTAAAAATTCACATTTTTATTATCATTAATTTGTATTTTATTCAAAATCCTTAAGTGATAGAGCAAAATGGTTTAGATATTTACGATCAGCAGCCCAAGAATATGTAAGATCGCAACCATGAATAAAAATAAAAATTAAAAGCATTCTAAATGCAGACCAGTGATTACTGAAAGAAATGTATGCTCAGGCAAGGCCATTCAAACCTTGCACAGAAGTCCTCCAACCTTCCCTCAGCACTGGTGAACATCCCTCCAGATGGATCGAAAAACTGGAACTGACCTCCGCATTAACCTGATACATGATCTATGTCAAGTAATGCAAAAGCGGCACTTTTCCACTCCATTTGATATTATCCCATTCCAAACTACCATCCCACAATTTCCCCCCAAAAATCTTAAGTCACAACCAAAGCTTCGCCTTGAAGCCTAACAGGATGCCAAAAGCTGTATTGTTAACTTAATCACACTACACTCTGTCACAAGTTATTTATGTTGATGTTTGTGTTCACCAATCCACTGGTGCAGCTGGTAGTGCTGCAGAGTGATGGCTCTTATAAAGAAATTGGAGAACGCATCAATAACTGGGACTCTACCCTTCAAACAGAACTGTGCCATATTCCTTGCACTTAAATGCGTCCATGTAACTGTAACTGATTCTCTATCATCTATATATGCTCTCAACTCATTAAGTATAAATTGTGGAATGCTTGTGTCAGAAGCCAGACACAGGTATGGTAGGATTGTGGACAGTGGAGTCAGAGTGCACATGCTGTGGATTCCGTCTCATATTGGTCTTCAGATGCATAATACAACTGATGAACTGGCTAAGTTACGTATATGCTTTCAAAGCGGGAGTAGATTACAATCTTGGCTTGTCAGTTAGCAGTTTGAGAACAAGAATGCGAAAAGAACTTCAACTGAACTTTGTTGACTTAACACTGAGGGAGATTGATACCAGTCAATCCATCTATCATCATTCTATCATGTAAGAGGAGTCATATGTCTATGGATGTCTCTACCGCCCGGCTCCGGCTGGTTTACAAGTATGTTTGGCAGGTTAAATCACCACCACCAGATGTAGACCAAACAAAATGTAAACTTTGCCAGATGGACTATTGTCACACCCTGCGTCATTGTGTACCGGAATGAGATCAAATTAATGAATTCAGAGACAACTCACTCAGAAATGCTCAAGATATGTGAAAATATTTTATCCTCAGTGATATATTACAAACCATTCAGGAAAAAAAAATACCCTGACTTTGCTCACTGTAAATAAAGCTAATATTTACATTAATAGCTCATTGCAATTGTGATCAGGTGTGGACGTGTGAATGGTTCATTACCTTTGTAACTTGTTCAGCTATCAAAAGTTTGGGGCCCAGTCCTGGACCCATTATGTACCTCTGTAATGTTGAGGTACAGTCCCTGGACCCATTATGTACCTCTGTAATCTTTTTTGACTACAGCCCACAGGATGTGTATGGGGTTCATAAGTAAAATGTTAAACTAAACTTAAGACACCTGCTGTCACTGTTCACCTATCAGTAAAACATGTACCTGGGTGTTAGTGGACTGGTGTGGGTTGCATCCTGGGAACAAAACTGACCTAATTTGCCGGAAATGCTCTGCATAACAAGGGGCTTTCTATATAGTAGTATATCATTGATGTCAGCTAGGACTGTATACCTTGTACATGTACTTGTAGAAATGCAGATTATTATTATACATATAATGTCATACGGTATATAAACATCACACACAACATATACCAGAAACAAGTTACATTACCGTGTTAAACAAGACATAGACATCGAACATTAACGTGTTAAACAAGACAAACATCGAACATTAATGTTAAACAACACAAACATCGAATATTAATGTGTTAAACAAGACATAGACATCGAACATTAATGTTAAACAAGTCATAAACATCGACCATTAATGTTAAACAAGTCATAAACACCGAACACTATCGTGTTAAACAAGACATAAACATTGAACATTAACGTGTTAAACAAGACATAAACATCGAACATTAACGTGTTAAACAAGTCATTAACATTGGACATTAATGTTAAACAAGACATAAACATCGAACATTAATGTTAAACAAGACATAAACATCGAACATTAACGTGTTAAACAAGACATAAACATCGAACATTAAAGTGTTAAACAAGACATAAACATCGAACATTAACGTGTTAAACAAGACATAAGCATCGAACATTAGCGTGTTAAACAATACATAAACATCAAACATTAATTTTAAACAAGACAAACATCGAACATTAACGTGTTAAACAAGACATAAACATCGAACATTAACGTGCTAAACAGGACATAAACATCGAACATTAACGTGTTAAACAAGACATACATCGAACATTAACGTGCTAAACAAGACATAAAGATCAAACATTAACGTGCTAAACAAGACACACATCAAACATTAACGTGTTAAACAAGACATAAACATCGAACACATCAAAACAGAAATGTTCTTTAACTTTGTTCAAAATAGAACATTTCTGTTTTTGTGAAGAACAGTTATTGTTTGGGAATTGTTCATCATAGTTTTCTTGAACCATCATAAAGAGTATATATATTATGTTATAAGTACGGGCGAGGATGCCAGTGTTGTAAATATGCCTATTACACTTAATTCATTTTTCAACAGTGAAGGAATAAACCCATAGGCATCATTTAGTTCTTTGGAAAAGAGAAAAAAATCATGTTCGATCCAAGAAAGTTGTACATATTTTAGACAGTAGAGTGAATTATTAATGGCCAAGTATTACACCCTCGTAATTATGTTGTTTGGAGTAAAATGTTTACATATCTCTATGATAATGGTCCAAGCCTGGCCACCCCACCAGGCCCGGTGGCCCGGTGGCCTGGTGGGGTGGCCCGGTGGCCTGGTGGGGTGGCCCGGTGGCCTGGTGGGGTGGCCCGGTGGCCTGGTGGGGTGGCCCGGAGGCCTGGTGGGGTGGCGGGGTGGCCCAGTGGCCTGGTGGGGTGGCCCGGTGGCCTGACCAAAATGTCGTTATAAGTTTTAATGTGTTATGTTCGGGTTACTTGTGTATTCCATCATACTGGGAATGATGAACAATATTTTTCTAATCTATGGTTACGTAAATATTAATTAGACACATTTACGGTTTATAATATATATCTTTATCTAAATAAAACATACTTACCCACATATACAGCTGTCTTTAAAGCAGTGGTGATAGCAGTTTGTACAGTTGCTGCAGTCCTCTGTGAGCCAGCAGGTGTTGTGTCCCATGTAAGTGCCAGCATAACTGATACTAGGGTCAAAAACCCGAATATTGCGACCCAACACTGTCCAGGATAGAATATTGTAACATCAGATACGATTCATGACACACTAATATGCATGAGTCACAACACATGTACCAGCAAGACACAACACATGTACCAGCAAGACAAAACACATGTACCAGCAAGACACAACACATGTACCAGCAAGACAACACATGTATTAGCAAGACACAACACATGTATCAGTAAGAAACAACACATGTACCAGCAAGACACAACACATGCACCAGCAAGAGTTACAACACATGTACCAGCAAGAGTTACAACACATGTACCAGCAAGAGTTACAACACATGTACCAGCAAGAGTTACAACACATGTACCAACAAGAGTTACAACACATGTACCAGCAAGATACAACACATGTACCAGCAAGAGTTACAACACATGTACCAGCAAGAGTTACAACACATGTACCAACAAGAGTTACAACACATGTACCAACAAGAGTTACAACACATGTACCAACAAGAGTTACAACACATGTACCAACAAGAGTTACAACACATGTACCAACAAGAGTTACAACACATGTACCAGCAAGAGTTACAACACATGTACCAACAAGAGTTACAACACATGTACCAGCAAGAGTTACAACACATGTACCAGCAAGAATTACAACACATGTACCAACAAGAGTTACAACACATGTACCAACAAGAGTTACAACACATGTACCAACAAGAGTTACAACACATGTACCAGCAAGAGTTACAACACATGTACCAACAAGAGTTACAACACATGTACCAACAAGAGTTACAACACATTTACCAGTAAGAGTTACAACACATGTACCAACAAGACACAACATGTACCAACAAGACACAACACATGTACCAACAAGACACAACACATGTACCAACAAGAGTTACAACACCTAGGGGTCACAACCTGCCTAGTCTAGGGGCACTTAAAATATAAAATAGCAATTAATTCACCTTTTTATTATTTTTAGGATGGACAGTTAAAGGCACTTTTATAAAAAATTTAAATCTAATAATAGTAAACTAACATTTACAACATACAACCTACCCACTACATACAAAAAATCACAAAACACCAGTACACCTTTACCAAGTATTCACATTAGCTCACTAGTACACTGCTACTAGTGGTTAAAACAAATAAACATTTATAAACAGACAGACTCAATGACCCCTTCTGCCTGCAGGCCAAACACTACCCAGTACTCTCCCGATACTTATAAGGGGCACTCCTCATACTAGGGCCTTACAGATACATCAGGAGGGTGAATACATAAATATTAAAGCAACCTATGGCATAAACTTACGTAAAGTCACTCCCCCTACTTACACCAAGCCATGACCTCTTGTCCCAGCCGCCACTTTCCCCATACTGACTCAAATACTACGCACCTCTCCTGTCCTCGCTACTCATCAGGACTACGCACCTCTCCTACTCCTGTCCTCGCTACTCATCAGGACTACGCACCTCTCCTGTCCTCGCTACTCATCAGGACTACGCACCTCTCCTGTCCTCGCTACTCATCAGGACTACGCACCTCTCCAGCTCCTGTCCTGTCCTCGCTACTCATCAGGACTACGCACCTCTCCTGCTCCTGTCCTGTCCTCGCTACTCATCAGGACTACGCACCTCTCCTGCTCCTGTCCTGTCCTCGCTACTCATCAGGACTACGCACCTCTCCAGCTCCTGTCCTGTCCTCGCTACTCATCAGGACTACGCACCTCTCCTGCTCCTGTCCTGTCCTCGCTACTCACCAGGACTACGCACCTCTCCTGCTCGTGTCCTGTCCTCGCTACTTATCAGGACTACGCACCTCTCCTACTCCTGTCCTGTCCTCGCTACTCATCAGGACTACGCACCTCTCCTGCTCCTGTCCTGTCCTCGCTACTCACCAGGACTACGCACCTCTCCTGCTCCTGTCCTGTCCTCGCTACTAACCAGGACTACGCACCTCTCCTCTGTCCTGTCCTCGCTACTCATCAGGACTACGCACCTCTCCAGCTCCTGTCCTGTCCTCGTACTCATCAGGACTACGCACCTCTCCTGCTCCTGTCCTGTCCTCGCTACTCACCAGGACTACGCACCTTCCTGCTCCTGTCCTCGCTACTCATCAGGACTACGCACCTCTCCTACTCCTGTCCTGTCCTCGCTACTCATCAGGACTACGCACCTCTCCTGCTCCTGTCCTGTCCTCGCTACTCACCAGGACTACGCACCTCTCCTGCTCCTGTCCTGTCCTCGCTACTCACCAGGACTACGCACCTCTCCTGCTCCTGTCCTGTCCTCGCTACTCATCAGGACTACGCACTCTCTGCTCCTGTCCGTCCTCGCTCTCACCAGGACTACGCACCTCTCCTGCTCCTGTCCTGTCCTCGCTACTCACCAGGACTACGCACCTCTCCTGCTCCTGTCCTGTCCTCGCTACTCATCAGGACTACGCACCTCTCCTACTCCTGCTCCTGTCCTCGCTACTCACCAGGACTACGCACCTCTCCTACTCCTGTCCTGTCCTCGCTACTCATCAGGACTACGCACCTCTCCTGTCCTCGCTACTCATCAGGACTAATACGCGTCCGGTTTCAGAACAAATCCCGTAAACTAACATTATATATAGAGCGTTTTTTATATACATATTTTCTACAATACCCTGCGTAATAACACATGTATCAGCAAGATTCACAACATATGTACCAGCAAGACAACACATGTACCAGCAAGATTCACAACACATGTATCAGCAAGATTCACAACACATGTACCAGCAAGTCACAACACATGTATCAGCAAGATTCAGAACACATGTATCAACAAGATTCACAACACATGTACCAGCAAGTCACAACACATGTATCAGCAAGATTCACAACACATGTATCAGCAAGATTCACAACACATGTATCAGCAAGATTCAGAACACATGTATCAACAAGATTCACAACACATGTACCAGCAAGTCACAACACATGTATCAGCAAGTCACAACACATGTATCAGCAAGATTCCCAACACATGTATCAGCAAGATTCACAGCACACGTATCAGCAAGATTCACAACACATGTACCAGCAAGTCACAACACATGTATCAGCAAGATTCACAACACATGTACCAGCAAGTCACAACACATGTATCAGCAAGATTCACAACACATGTATCAGCAAGATTTATAACACATGTATCAGCAAGATTCACAACACATGTATCAGCAAGTCACAACACATGTATCAGCAAGATTCACAACACATGTACCAGCAAGTCACAACACATGTATCAGCAAGATTCCCAACACATGTATCAGCAAGATTCACAACACATGTATCAGCAAGTCACAACACATGTATCAGCAAGATTCACAACACATGTATCAGCAAGATTCACAACACATGTACCAGCAAGTCACAACACATGTATCAGCAAGATTCACAACACATGTATCAGCAAGATTCACAACACATGTATCAGCAAGTCACAACACATGTATCAGCAAGATTCACAACACATGTATCAGCAAGATTCACAACACATGTATCAGCAAGATTCACAACACATGTATCAGCAAGATTCACAACACATGTATCAGCAAGAGCCACAGACACACAGTATGCTACAGTAAGTTGAATAAAATTGTCATCTTTCACAAGAATGCTGAGGTGAGTGGTCACGAGGTGTCGTGAGCTGTGTCCAGGGGTCAGTATGGAGTACTTTAGGCACCATGACTTTCTTCTGTAGTGTTTTAGAATCTGAGGTTAAGTTGTTAAAGCAGGAAGTTCCACTGTTCAGAGAGGTATATAAGCTGAAAATACTCCTGGACAAGTACAGCAATGAATGTGAAGAGATTAGAGTTAGGGAGATTAGCGTTAGGGAGATTAGAGTTAGGGAGATTAGAGTTAAGGAGATTGGAGTTAGAGAGATTAGAGTTAGGGAGATTAGAGTTAGGGAGATTAGAGTTAGGGAGATTAGAGTTAGGGAGATTAGAGTTAGTGAGATTAGAGTTAGGGAGATTAGAGTTAGGGTGACTAGAGTTGGGGAGATTAGAGTTAGGGAGATTAGAGTTAGGGAGATTAGAGTTAGGGAGATTAGAGTTAGGGAGATTAGAGTTAAGGAGATTGGAGTTAGGGAGATTAGAGTTAGGGAGATTAGAGTTAGGGAGATTAGAGGTAGGGAGATTAGAGTTAGGGAGATTAGAGTTAGGGAGATTAGAGTTAGGGAGATTAGAGTTAGGGAGATTAGAGTTAGGGAGATTAGAGTTAGGGTGACTAGAGTTGGGGAGATTAGAGTTAGGGAGATTAGAGTTAGGGAGATTAGAGTTAGGGAGATTAGAGTTGGGGAGATTAGAGTTAGGGAGATTAGCGTTAGGGAGATTAGAGTTAGGGAGATTAGAGTTAGGGAGATTAGAGTTAGGGAGATTAGAGTTAGGGAGATTAGAGTTAGGGAGATTAGAGTTAGGGAGATTAGAGTTAGGGAGATTAGAGTTAGGGAGATTAGAGTTAGGGTGACTAGAGTTGGGGAGATTAGAGTTAGGGAGATTAGAGTTAGGGAGATTAGAGTTAGGGAGATTAGAGTTGGGGAGATTAGAGTTAGGGAGATTAGCGTTAGGGAGATTAGAGTTAGGGAGATTAGAGTTAGGAAGATTAGTTAGGGAGATTAAAGTTGGGGATTAGAGTTAGAAGGGAAATAGGTTACCAGCAGTGAGGAGTAGTGGTGCATGCAAAGAGTATGTAACCTTTATTCGGAGCATGTTAAACACACCCACATAGGCTCCCCTCCAACCAGCGAACCATCGTTAAGGGTTTGGTGATGGGGCCCCATCATCAAATCAACGACTCGGTTCAGCCAATTAAAATGCGAGTTTAACAATGACAAAGGTGACGTGGTTACCACTCGTGGTTTGTCATTGGAATTCCTGCATAGAGCTGGTTGTGGAAAGTTGTCTGTCTTTTGGCTGCTGCTTAGCCTAGACAACTGTGGCGTGCACTAAACACTACTCCTTTGTATATAGTGTACATATGTGTAAATAGCACTTTGTTATACTTGGTGAAGGAAAAGACAAAAGTCTTATATAATCACAATTACTTGGTGAAGGAAAAGACAAAAGTTTGGAATTAATCTAACTAATTTTTGAAGGAAATACAATTTCAATTCATCTTCTACTGTGTTTCTTTGCTCCAAGCTCCCTTTACACTCAGGTTAACAGGCCATTGAACCTGAGGTTGTAATAAGTAAGACTGGCAGACGTTACAAGCGGGTAGAAGTTTTAAGTAAAGGAAGAAACATCAAAATAAAGATTTAAAGGTAGGAATTCTCTTCTCCAGGACGAATGTCCCTGAATGGTCAGTGAGTTTCAACATGCTACTAACTCCTCTCCTAATAAAAGTAAGAATATCCTTGTGGTCGGTAAGATATATTGACCGTGTTTTCTGTAACAGAGATAGGCAAGTGTGTTTCCCAGGAGCTGGTGTTGGTGACATAGTTAACAGGATGGATAATATCACGTCAGGTAATGAGAACAAACCCATTATCTGTCTCAGTGTTGGTTGATTCTATATTGAGAAGGGCAGGAGACAAGAGCTGCTAGATAAGTACAGGTCAGCTATAGATTTAATTAGGTGTAAGGGAGGGGTACGGATCATATGTAGCATCTTGCCTAGAAGAGGAGTGGGCAATAAATGGATGTCTAGGGCAATTAGTGTAAATTGCTGGTTAGAAAGGTGCTACAAGGAACACAATCCCAGTTATTGACAAAAGGAACAATTTATATGGCAAACGTTACATGTTTGCAAAAGACGCGGGGTATATCTATATAGGACAGTTGTGGTAGCGCTAGCAAACTCTGTCGAGGGGCTGTTGCTGAGTTGTCTAGAACTTTAAACTGATGGAAGACAGAGGTATGGGTGTGTGTGGAAAACACAGGTTGCAGCACAAGGGATGAAAACAGCAAATATTACTAGGATACCTGTTTAAAGATAATTGTTCATTATATAGATACTAATAAATGCAATGGAAATGGTCAACAAACAAAGAGAGATAGTAGAGGCCAGCGAGTGACTAGCTCCCTTAAGGTTTACTATACTAATAGTAGGAGCGTAAGAAATAAGATAGAAGAGCTAAGATTAATTGCACATGCAGGAAGCATAGATAATATTGCTACAACACAGAATTGATTCAACCTGAAAGATAGAGAAATGTCTTCCGAATGCAACATTCAAGGTTGTAAATTATTCCACACTGATAGTGTCAACATGGAAGGTGCTGGAGAAGAAGCGATGTATGTCCGAGATAATTTAAATATTACACTAGGCGAGATATAAATTAGAAGCTTTTGGCTAGTTTCTCGAGGGTCGTCAAAAACGAATCTTGGGTGGGATTTACAGGCCCCTAAACTTTAATAGGAAATGTAGTAAACTTCTATTGACGAAATTCGTAAGGCATCTAGATAAGAAAATGTTGTGTTAATGAGAGATTTTAACTTTAGACAAAATGTTATTTTTATTTTTTTTATTAATACATCGGCCGTTTCCCACCAAGGCATGGTGGCCCGACAAAGAAAAGCTTTCATCATCATTCACTCCATCACTGTCTTGCCAGAGGCGTGCTTACACCACAGCTAAAAAACTGCAACATTAACACCCCTCCTTCAGAGTGTCGGCACTGTACTTCCCATCTCCAGGAATCAAGTCCGGCCTGTCGGTTTCCATGAAACCCTTCATAAATGTTACTTTGCCTACACTCCAACAGCACTTCAAGTCCTAAAAACCATTTGTCTCCATTCGCTCCTATCAAACACGCTCAAACACACTTGCTGGAAGTCCAAGCACACAAAACCTCCTTTACCCCCTACCTCCAACCTTTTCTAGGCCGACCCCTACCCTGTCTTCCCTCCACTACAGATTTATACACTCTCGAAGTCATTCTATTTTGCTTAATCCTTTCTATATGTCCAAACCATGTCAACAACCCCTCCTCAGCTCTCTGGATAATAGTGTTGGTAATCCCGCACCTCCTCCCAATCTCCTAACTACGGATTATCTGCATTATATTCACACCACACATTGCCCTCAAAATGATTGGAGCAATTTGACAGAAAATTTTGGATCTAGCCACTTTCTTGATACGATCCAGGATTGCTTTTTAAAACAGTTTGGACAGAACTAACTAGAGGAAATAACCCACTGTACTGGTATGTCCTGATTACATGTCTGGTAGGTAGTGACGGGTGCCAATGTGACTGTTTTCAAAGAATAGTTCTAGCTGCTCTGATTACCTATGCTCCAAATAGGAAAATTAGATAAAAAAAAAAGATCCTAAGTATCCTTAAGCATCTCAAAGGTCAAAAGAGAAGCATTCATAGGTGAATCAAAAGGGAAGAGGGCGGTTAAGAAATCAATATATACAATTTAAAAGAGAAATATAAAAGGAATAATAAAATCAAAAAGAGATTATGAGGTTAAAGTAGCAAGAGATTCAGTGATATTATGCTGTGGAGCACCAGTGTTGCATGCAAAGAGTACGTACCCTTTATTCGGAGCATGTTAAACACACCCACATAGGCTCCCCTCCAACCAGCGAACCATCGTTAAGGGTTTGATGATCGGGGCCCCATCATCAAACCAACGACTTGGTTCAGCCAATGATAATGCGGATCTGACAATGGCAAATTAAGGTGATGTGGATACCACTCGCAAATTTATCATTGTCATTCCTGCATTGAGCTGGTTGTGGTATGGTTGTCTCTGTCTATTGGCTGCTGTATTGCCTTGACTACCATGGCATGCTCTAATACTACTCTTTCTGTATATAGTGTACATACTTGTACAAAGCCTTATAATATACTTGGTGAAGGAAAATACAAAAGTCATATAATCATAATTGCTTGGTGAAGGAAATACAATTCAAAGCATTTTCTACTGTGTTTCTTTGCTTCAAGCTCCCTTTTACACTCAGGATAACAGGCCTTAGAACCTGAGGTTGTAATATGGGTAGCCTGTCCCAGAGCTGAATTTGGAGACTTAGAACAGAAGTTGAGCCTAGAGTTGAAGTTGGAGCAGGAGCTAGTCTTGCATCTAGATAGCTTGCTATCTTGCATTGCTTACGCTTTGCCAACGCTTCACGAATTTTGTGTGTCATCTTTGCATTCGCTTTGCTATGGTCAGCCTTGCTATTGTGTGAACTCGCAATTTGGTTTGTTATTGCGTGTCAGCCTTGCTATTGCGTGTGCATATTGGCTTTGCTATTGCGTGTCAGTTTTGCTATCGTATGAGTATATTGCAATCGTACCGTGCATAGCACTACAGTGTGTCTGACCTATTCGAGTCAGACGATTAGTGTCTGAGTTCACTCTACTAAAGTTGCCCAAACTCTCTCTACAGCATTGTTGGCGTATCACTCGTTCGATTGGTATTGAATATCAACGCACCCTTACGGCTG
>WNWK01048241.1:0-13627 GCA_009830355.1 Cherax destructor
CATGGAGGGGGCATTGGGAATATCCACGCGTATGCGGGGGGCCCGGGGCCCCAGCGGGCCCGGCCCCCTTTTAGGGCAGGAAGCGGCTCCCTTCCAACCCAGTAGGCCCCCCTTCGACCCTTTGAAAAAAAACGTTGCATTTTGGCCCGCTCCGTGTTTTGGAAATTCCCTTTGCCCGCCGGGGTTTCCAACTGTTTTCTTTTTCTCCCCGCCCGGAAACCCACCCCAAACATAACAAAAACGGCATTTTTTATATCATGAAATTTTTTCTTATATAATTTTAAAAAAATATCATAGATGGTTAATGAAAATTTTCTATTTTGAAGAAAAGTGGACATTTAATTTTAAAAGTTTTACAAAAAAAAGGGTTTCTTAAAAAATACCAAACAAGGTTTGCCCAAACCCGTATCTGGGCCCTATACAAAATTTTTGATTTTTTAAACTCCCTATAAATGGAAAAAAATAAACGCTGAAAAGGGGGCCCTATGTTTAAAATAATAATACCAAAAATTTTTAAATAATAATACCACAAGTAAAAAGAAATAATACTATAAAAATTACAATAATATTTCAAAAAAAAATTACAGAAAAATTTTTATTTAACACAGGTTTTTTGGGTTTTTTGGTTTTGGCAGTTTGAAAATTATTTTTTAAAAAACCACTTGAAAAATTCCCCATGGTTCAGTTTGGGGGCAAAATTTCCTTCCCCGCCCCCTTTTTGGGGGGACCTCTCGCCCCCCTGCCACCCCGCCCCCCGGCACTCAACCAATCCCGGCATTTGTTCATATGTGCCCATTTCCCATTTTCCCCCTACAAGCTACCCTTTTTGATTGGGAAAAACCCCAAATTTGTATCTCCCAAAGCAATCATGACCCCCAGTAGGCATACCAGTTTGCTAAAATTGGGGCCAAAAAAGGTAAAATTTAAAGTCTTGGGGTTAAAAAAGAAAACAGAGATATTGAAAAGGGGAAACCTGTGGCCGTAATGAAGCGTCACTTTGCAAAAAGGGTAAATAAAGTTTGTGTGTTGATTTTGACGAATGACTTCCCCAAAACCCGTCATTTGTTTTAAAAACTGCAAAAATTAAAATAGAACGAAACCCATTAAAAAGGGCCCCCACTCCAATACAACCATCGACTTCAGCACCAAAACCTCTACCTTTCACCTCACCCCAATGGGCCGGCATCCTCTCCATTTTTTTCAAATCTTTGGGAAACCAGAAATCCACAATTTAAGGTAAATATTATTAAAAGTAAACCCCTGCTATTTAAAACACTCCAAAACTCACCCTTTTTTTCCAAAAATGCTGTTCAAGTTTTTAAAAATAAATTTATTCCCAAAAGGTTATGTAATGTAGATTGCCAAAAAATACCTTTAAACCCTGAAAGCAAAAAGGAATTTTAGTGTTCGGAAAGCATATTTCTGTTTCTTTTTGTACCCTTAAAACGTAAAAACAACATTCCATCATGACAATGAACTTCAATTACATATTCATTTTTTTTTGAAAGATCAGGATAAAAAAAAGTTGTTTTTTGGGCTCCCAGGGGTTTCCTTTTTCCCAAAAATTCTTAAAATTTTTTAACACGGTTTTACATAACACGGGTTTTCGGGGAACAAAAAGTACCGTGTTAAATGGGGTCTACTGTAAATAAAGATATTTATAGTGAACATAATTTTTTTTAAAATTTTTGAAATAAAAAAACAAAAAAATTATAACAAATTTTTGGGCATCCCGGAGCGAAGGTTTTTATGAACCCTTTTCTCTGGGTCCTCCTGGAGCAGAGGTTGGACTTTTGGGAAACAATTCTAGTCATCCTGGAAACAAGAAAATTTATTTTTGTAACCAATACTTCTTTGGTTTTGGTGCAAGGTTTGGGGCGTGTGTGGACTTCCCGGTCATCCCCGGTTTCAGAGGTGTCAATTTTTTTCATCAAAAACTCCCCTTTTGTCAGATACTGAAATATATGTGACAACACTATTTTTTTTACAGTGTTAGAAAAAAAATAGTAAAACTGTGTTGCTGGGGTTAGTAACATAACAGTGTTAAAAAATAACATTTCAGTAAAAAAAAAAAGTAAACATCCCAAAACCTCGTGTTGACACTAAACATTTCTTTGACCCGGCCCAAAATTTTGTTTGATTGTATTATGTTTAATTTTTTTTTTTAAACTTTGGGGAAAAATTTTTCAAGCATTGAAAAATTTATGCCCCTTCTGGAACCCATTTTGAAATTGGAAAATTTTGAACTTTGTGTTAAATTTTAAAATTTCCCTTTTTGATCCTTTTTTTGGGGAGTTGAAACAGCTTTACCGGGGTTTCTTGTGCTCCAATTTAAAGGGAGGAAAAACTAGTGAAATAGTTAAAAGGGCCCCCCAATAGGGAAATGCTGGTGAATTTGTTTTATCCCGAAATAGGAGATATCATCCCCTTTTTATGGTTTTCCGTCCTATTTTCAAGCCAGTCTTTAAAACCCTTCTGGGAAAATGTGACCATTTTTTAAAAATTTTTTTTTTTAACCCAATTTTCCCCCCGACTGAAAAAAAAAGGATTTGAGAAAAATTATTTTTTTTAATTGATACCCCAAAAATTTAAACTGGTTAAACGTAATTTTTTAAAATTAAACCCACTGCCCTATTACTTTTACATTATTAAAAATTTCCCCCTTTGTAGATCTCCCTTTTTAAAAACCCCCTTAACCGGTCTATTTATTGACCCTTTTTAACTTTTAGATCTATGTTAGACCTCCATGTAACTTGTGTAGATCTATTTTTGCCCCAACCCCAAAAATTTTTTCAGAAAAGGTATCTTATTATTTTAAACCCTGACATCACATATGCTTTTAAATGGTAAATTTTGTTCTAGACATATAAGAAGGGGCGGGGTGGGGCACCATTAAATCTACTCCCTGCAAATAATGGGAAAAACAAACCTCTGACTTTGTGTTTGGTTTAAAAGGTGACTGTGATGTGTTTTAGAAAGTTTTTTTGGCTGTTTCTTTGTATCAGTTGTAAAAAAGACTCCTTTAAAAAATAATTTTTCCCTTTCAGGCTGGGAAAAAAAAGTGGTAACCCAAATTTTGTACTTTTTTTTGTTCCAGAAGGGTTTGATGAAAAAACCCAATTTTTTCCCCATGGAATAATGAAAATTAAAAAGTACTTTTCCAACCCAAAATCCACTTAAAAAAAGCCTTCCAATAATACACTTACATAGTTTTGATTGGGAAGCGTATAAAAATTTGGGGGTCCCTTTATTTTTGAAATATACAAAAAAAAAATTGGGGAAGGAAAGCCCTCCTTTTCCCCCTTTTTTTTGTGTGTTTTTAATTTCTGCTTCATTAAAGTTAAACCATGACAATAATCCCTTATTTTTGTTATGAAATGGGGTAAAACGATTTTTTTTTGGTGGGGAATTCAATGGGGGAAGGTTAAACTAGGGGCCGAACATGAATTGAGCGGAAATAGGTTTTTTGGTGAAATCCATCTGTGTTTTTTTTTTTCTAATTGGTTTGTTTTTTTAAAAATTAAATTACCAACCTTTTTCTTTTGCTAGGCAAAAAGCAAAAATTTGTTAAAAATGAGCAAGGGGGAAATTTTTAATATAGGACTAAAAAGGGGAAAATTTTTGGGGACCTAATTTTTCGGGCTTTTAACAACCCAAAATTCCATAAGTCAATCATTTTTCATGTTTTGTTGTTTTTTATTACCTTAAAAAAAAAACATTGTTTCATTTTTAAAGGGAAAAGGAAAAGAACCAAACAACTTTTTTTTTTGACCTCCTGATCTTACAAAAATAAAAGTGAATATGTAATTGAAGTTCATTGTCATGATGCATTATGTTGTTTTTACTGCTTAAGGCTACAAATGAAACAGAAATACAGTGGACCCCTCGCTATTCGAACACTCCAAAACTCATCCTTTTATGCAAGTTTCTTATTGTAAGTGCTTGTATAAGTGTATTTTTGGGGGTCTGAAATGGACTAATCTACATTACATAATTCCTTATGGGAATAAATTCATTTGGTAACAACACTTGAACAGCATTCTGGAATGAGGGTGAGTTTTGGAGTGTTCAAATAGCGAGGGTTCACTGTAATAATATTTCTTACCTTAAATTGTGGATGCTGGTGTTTCTCAATGATTGTGAAAACAGTGGAGAGTGATGCTGTGGCCCTACTGGGCTGAGGTGGATGGTAGAGGTTCTGGTGCTGAAGTCGATGGTTGTATTGGAGTGTGCACAAATTCTGTAATGGATTTCTGTTCTATTTTACCCTGCAGTATATTATACAACTGACGGTCAGTCAGTAAGTCATTCAGTCAGTCAATCACACAAACTTATATTTACCTCATTTTATGTGCACAAAGTGACGCTTCATTACGGCCACAGGTTATCTCTTGTCTAATATCTCTGTTTTCTTTGTTAATTCTAAGACTACACTTATACCTTTTCTTGCCAATTTCAGCAACACTGGTATGCCTACTGGGTGTCATGATTGCTTGGCAGATACAATATATGGTAATTAAAATATCAAAACACAATTCACAAACACAGCTAGCTTGTAGGAGAAGTGGAACTGGACACATATGAACAAATGCTGGGATGGTGGTGTCGGGAGTGTCGGAGTGTCGGGGGGTGGCAGGGGATGGCGAGAGGTCTCCCCTGCTGACCCACAACAAGGCGGCCGCTTAAGGTAAGGAAATTTTTACCACGCCCGCAAACTGAACCATGTTAAGTTAATTTTACGAAGTGTTTTATAAAATTGTGCCATAATTCTTCAATCGTGCTATAACCAAATCATGCCAAATAAACCTGTGTTAAATAATGTTCTACTGTAATTCCTGTGATAATATTATTGTAATTCTTATAGTATTATTTCTGTAATACTTGTGGTATTATTATTGTAATACAGTAGACCCTCATTTAGCACGACTTTATGTTGCGCGTTTTGGGTATTACGCGATTGAAGAATTGCGGCACATTTTTATCTAACACGACGTAAACCTTATATTACGCGATTCGCTGGAGGGAAAATTTTGAGCCGCGGTCGCCTGCAGTAGGTTAAACCATTGAGTCAGTGGGGGTCCTACTAAGGGTGGCTATGAGCCACAACAAGTGTTTAATGCTGACGAGACAAGTGTTTTCTGGAAGAAAATGCCAACATGAACTTATATCAGTCAGCAAGAGAAAAGTGCACCAGGCTTCAAGACAGCAAAGGATCGCTTCACCTTGCTCCTTTTGGGTAATGCATCAGGTGATTTCAAGTGTAAGCCCATGGTTATTTACCGCTGTAAGAATCCTCATGCTTTGAGGAAAAGGGAATTTGTTTTCCTTCGCACAAACTAAGTTTATTCAGGTATACAGAGATAGTTACATTGATTATCATACATAGCAGCATATGTGTAGAGAACCTAGGATAACCCAAAGTGTTATCCTAGAGAACCTAGGATAACCCAAAGTGTTATCCTAGAGAACCTAGGATAACCCAAAGTGTTATCCTAGAGAACCTAGGATAACCCAAAGTGTTATCATAGAGAACCTAGGATAACCCAAAGTGTTATCCTAGAGAACCTAGGATAACCCAAAGTGTTATCCTAGAGACTAGAACCCAAGGATTAGAACCTAGATACCCAAAGTTTGGGTTATCCTAGGTTCTCTACACATATGCTGCTATGTATGATAATCTTTGTAACTGTATCTGTGTATACCTGAATAAACTTATAGTTTGCAGGAAGAAAAAGCAACCATTCCCTCAAGCGACCGGTGCTAATGTTGTGGAACTGCTGGGGAGACCACCCGCCTTCCCATGCTACCCCTCCCCCAACAACACCCTACCATCCCAGCATTCGTACGTATTCCATACGCGTCAAGCCAGCTGTGTTTGTCAAGAATAAGAGTGAATTGTGTTTTGATCTTTAAATTACTATATCTTGTATCTGCCAAGCAATCATGTCACCCAGTAGGCATACAAGTGTTGCTCAAAGTGGCAAGAAAATGTTTAAGCATTTATTAAGTCTTAGAACTAACGAAGAAAAAGATATTAGACAAGACATAACCTGTGGCTGTAATGAAGTGTTACTTTGTACACACAAAAAGATGTAAACATAAGTTTGTGTGACTAACTTACTGAATGACTTGACTGACTGACTTACTGAATGACTTGACTGACTTACTGAATGACTTGACTGACTTACTGAATGACTTGTCTGACTGACTTACTGAATGACTTGTCTGACTGACTTACTGAATGACTTGACTGACTTACTGAATGACTTGACTGACTGACTTACTGAATGACTTGACTGACTGACTTACTGAATGACTTGACTGACTGACTTACTGAATGACTTGACTGACTGACTTACTGAATGACTTACTGAATGACTTGACTGACTGACTTACTGAATGACTTGACTGACTGACTTACTGAATGACTTGACTGACTGACTTACTGAATGACTTGACTGACTGACTTACTGAATGACTTGACTGACTGACTTACTGAATGACTTGACTGACTGACTTACTGAATGACTTGACTGACTGACTTACTGAATGACTTGACTGACTGACTTACTGACTTACTGAATGACTTGACTGACTGACTTACTGAATGACTTGACTGACTGACTTACTGAATGACTTGACTGACTGACTTACTGAATGACTTACTGAATGACTTGACTGACTTAATGAATGACTTGACTGACTTACTGAATGACTTGACTGACTGACTTACTGAATGACTTGACTGTTTGACTTACTGAATGTCTTGACTGACTTACTGAATGTCTTGACTGACTTACTGAATGTCTTGACTGACTTACTGAATGTCTTGACTGACTTACTGAATGTCTTGACTGACTTACTGAATGTCTTGACTGACTTACTGAATGTCTTGACTGACTTACTGAATGTCTTGACTGACTTACTGAATGTCTTGACTGACTTACTGAATGTCTTGACTGACTTACTGAATGTCTTGACTGACTTACTGAATGTCTTGACTGACTTACTGAATGTCTTGACTGACTTACTGAATGTCTTGACTGACTTACTGAATGTCTTGACTGACTTACTGAATGTCTTGACTGACTTACTGAATGTCTTGACTGACTTACTGAATGTTCTTTTGACTGACTTACTGAATGTCTTGACTGACTTACTGAATGTCTTGACTGACTTACTGAATGTCTTGACTGACTTACTGAATGTCTTGACTGACTGACTTACTAAATGCTTGACTGACCTGAATGTCTAATGACTTAACTGACTTACTGAATGCTGACTTACTAAATGACTTGACTGCTTAATGACTTGACTGACTTACTGAATGACTGACTTGACTGAATACTTGACTGACTTACTGAATGACTTTATTAAAGTTAGAGACACTCAGTACAACCATCGACTTCAGTTCCAGAATCTCTACTATCCACCTCAGCCCAGTAGGGCCACAGCATAACTCTCCACTCTCTTCACAATCATCCACAAACATTAGCACCCACAATTTAAGGTAAATACTATTATTTCTGTTACATTTGTAGTCTTAAGCAGTAAAAACAACATAATAAATCACGATAATGAACTACAATTACATATTCTCTCTTATATTTGTAAGATCTGTTGGTCTAAAAAAAACTTGTTTGGCTTTTTGGGGACTCTCAGGAACGTAACCCTATTTTTCCCATAAGTTCTTTTAATTATCTAACACGATTTTAGCTAACACGACGTTTTCAGGAACGTAACTACCGTGCTAAATGAGGGCCTACTGTACTTGTGGTATTATTATTGTAATACAGTAGGGCCCCACTTTTCAGCGTTTCACCTTTCGGTGTTCCATTCATATGGCGAGTTCAAATTATGATCAAAACTTTTGTATACAGCAAGCGGTCTTTCAGATACGGCGCGTGCCACCCAGTTTGTTTACATTTTCCATGAGCACATCTTTCTATTATGTAATAATCACTCTTGGGCACATTAAATGTCCAATTTTACTTCAATATAGACATTTTCATTAATCCATCTATGATATTTTCTTCAAAATTATATAAGAAACACATTACATAGCATATAAACATGCTGTTTATATGTTATGTTGGTGTGGTTGCCGGGCGGAGAGAAAACATTACGTAATACAGTGGACCCCCGAGTTTCGGTCATACAGTGAACCCCCGGTGCTCGACGGCATCGGAGCTCGGCCAAATCGGTGTTCAACGTTTTTTTTACAATATTTTTGGCTCGGTATTAGGCGGCCACTCGGAGTTGGGCGAGTTGGCTATCCATACCGGACGCGTATGCGTGGGGCCGTGGCCCAGCTGGGCGCCCAAGCACTCAGTGTGTTATTGTTTACATGCAAGCGACCACTACCCATGCACCACCCACGCATTCATACCATATATATATTGTCATTATTCCAGTGTTTTTAGTGCTTCCAACTGCTAAATAAGCCACCATGGGCCCCAAGAAAGCTCCTAGTGCCAACCGTGATCATCAGGGTTACCCTGATATCTCCATGACGGCCACACTGATCATCAGGGTTACCCTGATATCTCCATGACGGCCACACTGATCATCAGGGTTACCCTGATATCTCCATGATGGCCACACTGATCATCAGGGTTACCCTGATATCTCAATGACGGCCACATTGATCATCAGGGTTACCCTGATATCTCATGAGGCCACATTGATCATCAGGGTTACCCTGATATCTCCATGATGGCTACACTGATCATCAGGGTTACCTTCATATCTCCATGATGGCTACACTGATCATCAGGGTTACCCTGATATCTCCATGACGGCCACACTGATCATCAGGGTTACCCTGATATCTCCATGATGGCCACACTGATCATCAGGGTTACCCTGATATCTCCATGACGGCCACACTGATCATCAGGGTTACCCTGATATCTCCATGACGGCCACACTGATCATCAGGGTTACCCTGATATCTCCATGACGGCCACACTGATAATCAGGGTTACCCTGATATCTCCATGACAGCCACACTGATCATCAGGGTTACCCTGATATCTCCATGACGGCCACACTGATCATAAGGGTTACCCTGATATCTCCATGACGGCTACACTGATCATCAGGGTTACCCTGATATCTCCATGAAGGCCACACTGATCATCAGGGTTACCCTGATATCTCCATGACGGCTATATTGATCATCAGGGTTACCCTCATATCTCCATGACGGCTACACTGATCATCAGGGTTACCCTGATATCGCCATGACGGCCACACTGATCATCAGGGTTACCCTGATATCTCCATGACGGCTACACTGATCATCAGGGTTACCCTGATATCTCCATGACGGCCACACTGATCATCAGGGTTACCCTATCTCCATGACGGCCACACTGATCATCAGGGTTACCCTGATATCTCCATGACGGCCACACTGATCATCAGGGTTACCCTGATATCTCCATGACGGCCACACTGATCAGGGTTACCCTGATATCTCCATGACGGCCACACTGATCATCAGGGTTACCCTGATATCTCCATGACAGCCACACTGATCATCAGGGTTACCCTGATATCTCCATGACGGCTACACTGATCATCAGGGTTACCCTGATATCTCCATGACGGCCACACTGATCATCAGGGTTACCCTGATATCTCCATGACGGCCACACTGATCATCAGGGTTACCCTGATATCTCCATGACGGCCACACTGATCAACAGGGATACCCTGATATCTCCATGACGGCTACACTGATCATCAGGGTTACCCTGATATCTCCATGACGGCCACACTGATCATCAGGGTAACCCTGATATCTCCATGGCGGCCACACTGATCATTAGGGTTACCTTGATATCTCCATGACGGCCACACTGATCATCAGGGTTACCCTGATATCTCCATGACGGCCACACTGATCATCAGGGTTACCCTCATATCTCCATGACGGCTACACTGATCATCAGGGTTACCCTGATATCTCCATGACGGCCACACTGATCATCAGGGTTACCCTGATATCTCCATGGCGGCCACACTGATCATCAGGGTTACCCTGATATCTCCATGACGGCCACACCGATCATCAGGGTTACCCTGATATCTCCATGACGGCCACACTGATCATCAGGGTTACCCTGATATCTCCATGACGGCCACACTGATCATCAGGGTTACCCTGATATCTCCATGGCGGCCACACTGATCATCAGGGTTACCCTCATATCTCCATGACGGCCACACTGATCATCAAGGTTACCCTGATATCTCCATTACGGCCACACTGATCATCAGGGTTACCCTGATATCTCCATGGCGGCCACACTGATCATCAGGGTTACCTTGATATCTTCATGACGGCCACACTGATCATCAGGGTTACCCTGATATCTCCATGACGGCCACACTGATCATCAGGGTTACCCTGATATCTCCATGACGGCCACACTGATCATCAGGGTTACCCTCATATCTCCATGACGGCCACACTGATCATCAGGGTTACCCTCATATCTCCATGACTGCTACACTGATCATCAGGGTTACCCTGATATCTCCATGACGGCTACATTGATCATCAGGGTTACCCTCATATCTCCATGACGGCTACACTGATCATCAGGGTTACCCTGATATCGCCATGACGGCCACACTGATCATCAGGGTTACCCTGATATCTCCATGGCGGCCACACTGATCATCAGGGTTACCCTGATATCTCCATGGCGGCCACACTGATCATCATGGTTACCCTGATATCTGTTAAGTCTAACTTCTTGGCTGCGTTGGGCAGTAGAATGGTAGCGTAGGTGCAGAGATATGGCTGATGACTAGACTCAGTTTATTAATGGCAAGGTGTAGGAATACACGGGGACAGAGTGTGAGGGGACCGGGAGCCAGTACGTAGGGGGAGATGCTGCTTCAGTGAGGTAGGCCGTGTAAGTGAGAGAGAAGCATTGCTGACCAGCCCGACCTTGATAGGCCTATAGAGGGCAGCACCATAGTGCCGCGCAGTTTGAAACAGCCTCTGGGTAGGCTGTTTACATCCGCTCGGCCACCTACCGCGTGTCGTCTCGACACGACAATACTGGCGGGCACGAAGGTGTAAACAAGCAAGCAAGGTTACCCAGGGGAAACTGGCTTCCGGTCACCTGACATTTACAATAGGAAATTGCCGGTGCAGGCCGAAAAAAAACTCTCCCCCTACGTGAGTCAGGGAAGAGAAAATCGGCCTGCCCGCACAGCTGGACAGAGGACAGAACAAGCCAACGCTGACACAGGAACTAGAGTCTTCTATATACAGGTTGTCCACAGGGCCAGACGTCAACTTGACTGCACATCCATGAGCGCTGTAGCATCCTCACATCTGCAAACAATGACTGACAGTAGCATTTCCTAAGGTGTGACATTTAACTCAAAAAGGCGATATTGCCCTTGCCTTTATACAGGCTTTACAAGACACACTGGATGCACATACTCACAATAACATTATTTCCATGGAATTCATTATACTACGGGTACCCTCTAAGAATAAATTTTACGTATTTACATGGTGTTGTCCACCCTGACTCCATTATTTACTAACTATACAATGTGTGCGCATTAATCCCCATTTCTGCAAGCAAACAATTAGCGTAGCTAGCGTAGGAGTCGGACAAGTCAGTAGGTATGTCAATGTCACAGAAATGTACTGCTGTCCGGGGTCTCAGGCCATAAGTATGGAGCCTTACAGGACTGTCATCTGTCGTAGGGATAGCGGGTGAAGAACTAGACGGGTTGTCACTAGTTTGAGTCTGATTGTGGTTTTGCAATGCCCGCGATTCCAGCTCTGCTTCAGCTTGCACATGATCAATATACTTCATGTGGTCAAGGTGAGCTTCTCTGATAGTTCCGGTAGCTATCTCCCTCACCTCGAACTTATTGCCGCGGAGCTGTCGTAGGACACGGTAAGGTCCGACAAACTTGGGGACAAGTTTATGCATACCAGGGGTCTGCGTCGGGTTGAGCAACATAACTTTGCAACCTGGTTCCACCTTACTTTCCTTAGCGTGGGCGTTGCGATTAGACGTGAACCTATCCGTGGCTTTTATTAGGTTCTCACGTACTCACTGGAAAACAAGCTGTGTGGTCCGCATCTTAACTATACCGGTGTTATTGGCGTCATAGTTTGGGCTAGGTGGAGCAAACAGGATTTCGTACGGTAAACGCTTATCATAGCCGTACAAGGCAAAATGGGGTGTCTCGCCAATCGAGCTGTTGAGGGAAGAGTTCAATGTACACTGAACATCTGGAATAGCGTCATCCCATGTAGTACAACTCGGATTAACAGTTACTCTGAGCACCTCCAGAACTTTGCGGTTTGTATGTTCAGCAAGACCATTACTCGCCGGGTGACGTGGAGCTACTGGTGCTTGGTGAATGTCAAACCTGGAAAAAAGGTCCTTCATTGTGGCATTTATGAACTCCGACCCATTGTCTGACAGGAGAACACGTGGGCAGGTATGATGGAGAACGATACGCTCACGGAAAGCATTTGCGACTGTCTCGGCCGTTTTGTCAGGGATGGGTACTAACTCGCAGTACCGCGTCAAGTTATCTACCATTACAAGCAGGTGTTTATTACCCTTCTCCGAGGTCGAGAAATTCGTCAACAGGTCGACAGAAGTTCTCTCCCAGGGCTCCTTTGTAATGGGATACTTCAGAATGGGATTGGGACCCGTGACAGTACCCTTGTGTTGTAAGCAAACGACACACTGGTGTACATACTTGGCAATTTCCGCTGCCATCTTAGGCCAGAAATATTTCATTCTAGCCTGTTTGATGCTGCGGTCCTTCCCGGGGTGCGCTGCGCCTGGGACATCGTGGATCAACTTGAGAGTCGTGGGCACCAGGGACTCCGGTATCACCAGTTGGTGTACGGTTCTGCCGGGGTCCACTAGTCGAGCTACACGACACAGTACTCCTTGATTGACCACTAAGTCTGTCAGCGGAACGGGCGACTTGACTCGCGGGCCAACCCATTTATAACGCCGTGTTATTTGGGGGTCTTGGAGGCGTGGTTGAAATGATAAGGCTTCGGAGGCTTCTTACTTTATTTGTAATAAAGGTGCGGGTAACAGGCTGCGTGTCTGTGGCCATTGCCAAGGGCCATGTGCCATGCGAGAGGGAGAGGAGTAGGCCTATTGACTGAGTGAAGTCTGGGCGCCAAGTGAGAGTGGGCCAGGGCGGGTCTGGTAGACGTGGGTACGCCTACCAGGCTTGCCCTCTGGCGGAATACTATGGAAACTAGCATGGCACGAAATATGAACTCAGCTGGCAGACAGCATGGCTGTCTATGCAGACAGTCAGGCTGTCTACATCGCTCGGTCACGCTACCCATGGTTGACCCGACCATGAATGGCATTAAAAAAAACTCTGGTCTCTCTCTCGAAAGAACAGGTCACAGAACACGAAAGAAAAATACATATATACATAAACATATGGACATAGAAAAAAAAACTTCCTCCAGAGAAGGAAGAAAAAAAACGGTGTGCTTCGTGGTGTAAGGCAGTGAGCGTCGATGCAGCACTGCACGCCTTCCTGCGTCTGGACACATACTGCAACACGGGAGACATGAGCCACACTGATCATCAGG
>WNWK01048242.1:0-13626 GCA_009830355.1 Cherax destructor
TGTGTGTGTGTGTGTGTGTGTGTGTGTGTGTGTGTGTGTGTGTGTGTGTGTGTGTGTGTGTATTATGAACACTAGTAAGAATGGCCTGTAAGACCTGGTCGTAATGGGAATATGGAGCAAACAAAACTCAACAGTAGACTATAATGTGTATTTGCCATCACTAGACATTATATACATATACAATATGCAAAGATAGAATAGCAAGTGTACACCACAGAGACACATGGCAAAGCAGAAGCCAGAGAGTGAGCACTGTGCTCAACCAGTAGCTAGGCAAGTCTGCCAATGCTTACAATAAGTGAACCACTTTGCATCACCTTTGGCTGGCTTGCCTGTGATTGGCCAATGAACCAAGGCACAGATTTAACAACGGATACCTTATTGATCGTTAAACCAGGTTCACTGGTCGGGAGGCAGCCTATATGGGAATGTGGCATACGCCGAATAAATTGTAACATACTCTTTGCATGCCACAGTGTATGTGTGTGTGTGTGTGTGTGTGTGTGTGCGTGCGTGTGTGTGTGTGTGAGTGTGTGTACTCACCTATTTATGGTTGTAGAGGTCGAGACTCAGCTCCTGGTCTCACCTCTTCACTGACCGCTACTAGGTCCTCTCTCTCTCTTCTCCATGAGCTTTATCATACCTCGTCTTAAAATTATGTATGGTTCCTGCCTCCACTACATCACTTCCCTGACTATTCCACTTCCTGACCACTCTATGACTGAAGAAATACTTTCTAACATCCCTTTGACTCATCTGAGTCTTCAACTTTCAATTGTGACCCATTGTTTCTGTGACCCATCTCTGGAACATCCTGTCTCTCTCCACCTTATCTATTTCTCGCAGTATTTTGTATGTCGTTATCATGTCTTCCCTAACCCTCCTGTCCTCCAGTGTCGTCAGACCGATTTCCCTCAAACTTTCTTCGTAGGACATTCCCTTTAGCTCTGGAACAAGCCTTGTTGCAAACCTTTGCACTTTCTCTAATTTCTTGGCGTGCTTGACCAGGTGTGGGTTCCAAACTAGTGCT
Organism: Cherax destructor; assembly: GCA_009830355.1. NCBI lineage: Eukaryota > Metazoa > Arthropoda > Malacostraca > Decapoda > Parastacidae > Cherax > Cherax destructor. The sequence continues at coordinate 1,031 of WNWK01048242.1, forward strand.
GCATACTCCTGTATGGGCCTGATGTACACTGTGTACAGAGTCTTGAACAATTCCTTTCTGAGGTATCGGAACGCTATTCTCAGGTTTGCCAGGGGCCCATATGCTACAGCAGTTATATGGTTGATGTTAGCTTCCGGAGATATGCTCGGTATTATACTCACCCCAAGATCTTTCTCCTTGAGTGAGGTTTGCAGTCTTTGGCCACCTAGCCTATACTCTGTCTGCGGTCTTCTTTGCCCTTCGCCGATCTACATGACTTTGCATTTCTTGGTGTTAAATTCAAGGAGCTCATTGTTGGACCACGCTTCCAGCCTTTCCAGGTCTCTTTATAGTCCTGCCTGATCCTCATCCGATTTAATTCTCATTAACTTCACATTGTCTGAGACTATCCCTTCCATCATGTCATTCACATATGCCAAAAATAGAACTGGTCCTAGGACTGACCCCTGTGGGACCCCGCTCGCCACAGGCGCCCACTGTGATACCTCATCACGTACCATGACTCGTTGTTGCCTCCCTGTCAGGTATTGTCTGATCCATTGCAGTACCCTTCTTGTTATTCGTGTCTGTTCATTTAGCTTATGCACTAATCTATTGTGAGGAACTGTTTCGAAGGCCTTCTTGCAGTCCAAGAAAATGCAATCAACCCACCCCTCTCTCTCTCTTGTCTTACTTCTGTTACCTTGTCATAAAACTCCAGTTGGTTTGTGACACATGATTTACCTTCCATGAATCCATGCTGGTTGTCGTTTATAATCTTGTTTCGTTACAGGTGCTCCACCACTCTCCTCCTGATAATCTTCTCCATGACTTTGCTTACTATACACGTCAGTGACACTGGTCTATGGTTTATTGCCTCGTTTCTGTCTCCTTTCTTAAAAATGGGGACTACATTTGCCGTCTTCCATACTTCAAGTAGTTGCCCAGTTTCAAGGGATGTGTTGAAAATTGTGGTTAGTGGCACACACAGTGTCTTTGCTTCCTCTCTAAGGACCCACGGAAAGACGTGGTCCGATCCCACCGCCTTTGAGGTCTCAAGGTCACTTAGCAGCTTCTTCACCTCCTCGGTTGTGTTTTGCAGCCAACACTTGTTGGTATGTTCCTTGTTAGGGTACCCCTCTGTTCTGTCTTCAAAGAGTCCTTTCTGTCTCCACTGTAAATACTTCCTTAAATCTCGTGTTCATCTCCTCACATACTTCTTGGTCGTTTCTTGTGAGCTCCCCACCTTCTTTCCTCAGCCTGATTACCTGGTTCTTGACTGTTGTCTATACAACAGCTTCGGGTCAGACTTAACTTTCGATGCTATGTTGTTTTCGTACTGTTGCTGGGCCTCCCTCCTTATCTCTGCATACTCGTTTCTGGCTCTTCGACTAATCTCTTTATTTTCCTGGGTCCTTTGCCTTCTGTACTTTTTCCATTCTCTATTGCACTTAGTTTTTGCCTCCCTACACCTCCGTGTAATCTAAGGGCTCGATCTGGTCTTCCCATTATTTCTGTTGCACTTGGGAACAAACCTTACCTCTGCCTCCTTGCATTTTGTTGTTACGTATTCCATCATTTCGTTTACTGACTTTCCTACCAATTCTCTGTCCCACTGAACCTCCTGCAGGAAGTTCCTCATACCTGTGTAGTTCCCCCTTTTATAGTTCGGCTTTTCCCGTTCTACTCCTGTTACCCTCTCCACTTGTAACTCGACTATGTATTCAAAGCTCAGAACCACATGATCTCTAGCTGCAAAGGGCCTTTCATATGTAGTGTCCTCAATGTCCTACTCAGGTTGAACAAGAGGTCCAGTCTTGCTGGTTCATCCTCCCTCTCTCTCTCTAGTAGTGTCCCTGACATGTTGCTGCATGAGGTTTCCAGTACAACATCCATTTTCTTGGCTTTCCATGTTTCAGGACCCACGTGTGGCTCCAGATTTTCCCAATCAATCTACCTGTGGTTGAAATCGCCCATAATCAGTAACTTTGCTCTGCTCGAGTGAGCTCTTCTGACCATCTCAGATAGTGTGTCTACCATTGCTATGTTGCTCTCTTCATATTCCTCTCTTGGTCTCCTGCAGTTCTGTGGTGGGTTATACATTCCCCAGACTGAATTGTACCTACTATGCAATCCCTTTCTCCAATCTCGTCCATTCCATCCATTTCCTCAAATCCCCAACGGCTTTTAATGAGCAGTGCAACCCCTCCTCCCCCTCTGCTCCTTCTATCTTTCCTCAGGATCTGATATCCGGGTGGGAAGTTGTGTCTGTTATCGTCCCAGTGAGTTTTGCTTCTGTGACTTCTATGATGTCTAGGGACGTCTCGTTGATTCTTTCGTGCCACTCCTCATATTTATTCGTTATTCAATCACCTGTGGAACCCCGCTCGTCACAGGTGCCTACTCTGACACCTCGCCACGTACCAGGGCACGCTGTTGTCTTCATGACAGGTATTCACTGATCCTTTGCAGTGCCTTCCCTGTTATCCCTGCCTGGTCTTTTATCATTTCCACTAATCTCTTGTGTGGAACTGTGTCAAACACCTTCTTACAGTTCAAAAAAATGCAATCTACCCACCCCTCTCTCTCTTTTGTCTTACTGCTGTCTCTCTGTCATAGAACTACAGTAGGTTTGTGACACAGGATTTCCCGTCCCTGAAACCGTGCTGGTTGTCGCTGATAAGTTCATTCCTTTCTAGGTGTTCCACCACTCTTCTGATAATCTCCATGACTTTGCATACTATACATGTCAGTGACATTGGTCTGTAGTTTAATGCTTCATGTTTGTCTCCTTTTTTAAAAATTGGGACTACATTTGCTGTCTTCCATACCTCAGGTAGTTGCCCTGTTTCGATAGATGTGTTGAAGATTGTTGTTAGTGGCACAGTGTACAGGGTCCTGAACGATGCTTTATTAAGATGTCGGAATGCTGTTCTTAGGTTTGCTAGGCGCCCGTATGCTGCAGCAGTTATTTGGTTGATGTGCGCCTCAGATGTGCCTGGTGTTATACTCACCCCACGATCTTTTTCCTTGATTGAGGTTTGTAGTCTCTGGCCCCCTAAACTGTACTCCGTCTGCGGTCTTCTTTGCCCTTTCCCAATATTCATGACTTTGCACTTGGTGGGGTTGAACTCCAGGAGCCAATTGCTGGACCAGGCTTGCAGCCTGTCCAGATCCCTTTGTAGTTCTGCCTGGTCCTCGTCCGTTTGAATTCTTCTCATTAACTTCACATCATCTGCAAACAGGGACACTTTGGAGTCTATTCTTTCCGTCATGTCGTTCACAAATACCAGAAACAGCACCGGTCCTTGGACTGACCCCTGTGGAACCCCACTCGTCACCGGCGCCCACTCTGACACCTCGCCACGTACCATGACTCGCTGCTGTCTTCCTGACAGGTATTCCCTGATCCATTGAGTGCCTTCCCTGTTATCCCTGCCTGGTCCTCCAGCTTCTGCACTAATCTCTTGTATGGAACTGTGTCAAACGCCTTCTTACAGTTCAAGAATATGCAATCTACCCACCCCTCTCTCTCTTGTCTTACTGCTGTCACCCTGTCGTAGAACTCCAGTAGGTTTGTGACACAGGATTTCACGTCCCTGAAACCGTGTTGGCCATCGTTGATAAACTCATTCCTTTCTAGGTGCTCCACCACTCTTCTCCTGATGATCTTCTCCATGACCTTGCTTACTATACATGTCAGTGACACTGGTCTGTGTTTGTGTGTGTGTGTATGCATGTGGTAGGTGATTGTTTGTGTGTATGCACTTTATTGTTGAGTAGGTGTGAATGCCTGTTGTATGAATGTCTATTGTAGGTGAGTGTTTGTGTGTGTATGCCTGTTGTAGGTCTGTGTGTGTGTGTGTGTATGTGTGTATACCACTTTAAGTTTAGTGTGTATGCGTATGCCTTTTGTTTGTGAGTGTGTGTGTATGTCTGTAGTAGGTGAGTGTGGGTGTGAGTGTTATAGGTGAGTGTGGGTGTGAGTGTTATAGGTGAGTGTGGGTGTGAGTGTTATAGGTGAGTGTGGGTGTGAGTGTTATGGTGAGTGTGGGTGTGAATGTTATAGATGAGTGTGGGTGTGAGTGTTATAGGTGAGTGTGGGTGTGAGTGTTATAGGTGAGTGTGGTGTGAGTGTTATAGGTGAGTGTGGGTGTGAGTGTTATAGGTGAGTGTGGGTGTGAGTGTTATAGGTGAGTGTGGGTGTGAGTGTTATAGGTGAGTGTGAGTGTGTGAGTGTGGTAGTGTAGGTGGAGTGTGGGTGTGAGTGTTGTAGGTGAGTGTGGGTGTGAGTGTTGTAGGTGAGTGTGGGTGGATGTTGTAGGTGAGTGTGGGTGTGAGTGTTGTAGGTGAGTGTGGGTGTGAGTGTTATAGGTGAGTGGGTGTGAGTGTTATAGGTGAGTGTGGTGTGAGTGTTAGTAGGTGAGTGTGGTGTTATAGGTGGTGGGTGTGGAGTGTTATAGGTGAGTGTGGGTGTGAGTGTTATAGGTGAGTGTGGGTGTGAGTGTTGTAGGTGAGTGTGGGTGTGAGTGTTGTAGGTGAGTGTGGTGTGAGTGTGTAGGTGAGTGTGGGTGTGAGTGTTGTAGGTGAGTGTGGGTGTGAGTGTTGTAGGTGAGTGTGGGTGTGTGTTGTAGGTGAGTGTGGGTGTGAGTGTTGTAGGTGAGGGGTGTGGTGTGTGAGTGTATGAGGTAGGTGAGTGTGGGTGTGGAGTGTTATAGGTGAGTGTGGGTGTGAGTGTTATAGGTGAGTGTGAGGTGTGTGGTGTGATGTGTGGGTGTGGGGTGTTATAGGTGAGTGTGGGTGTGAGTGTTATAGGTGAGTGTGGGTGTGAGTGTTATAGGTGAGTGTGGGTGTGAATGTTATAGGTGAGGGGTGGGTATAGTGAGTGGTGTTATAGGTGAGTGTGTGTGAGTGTTATAGGTGAGTGTGGGTGTGGGTGTTATAGGTGAGTGTGAGTGTTATAGGTGAGTGTGGGTGTGAGTGTTATAGGTGAGTGTGGGTGTGAGTGTTATAGGTGAGTGTGGGTGTGAGTGTTATAGGTGAGTGTGGGTGTTATAGGTGAGTGTGAGTGTTATAGGTGAGTGTGGGTATGAGTGTTATAGGTGAGTGTGGGTGTGAGTGTTATAGGTGAGTGTGGGTGTGAGTGTTATAGGTGAGTGTGGGTGTGAGTGTTATAGGTGAGTGTGGGTGTTATAGGTGAGTGTGGGTGTGAGTGTTATAGGTGAGTGTGGGTGTGGGTGTTATAGGTGAGTGTGGGTGTGAGTGTGGATGTTATAGATGAGTATGTATAATGTATACATGTGTGTGTGTGTGTGTGTGTGTGTGTGTGTGTATGTGTGTGTGTGTGTGACAGACAGACAGACAGAGAGAGTTTGTGTGTGTCTTTTCCTGAATAATTCCCCAGTGGAGGATGTAGGTTGTATGAGTAATGCTGCGTGTGCTCTCACAGTATACCCAGAGAGCATCATAGCCACATAAAGTTGTGCTCAAGCACCCACCATTCACCTCGCAGAAGCTAATGAACACTACAGAGAATGTACACATTAGCGAAGCCCATCATGACACCCGCGTCAGGAAACACTTGTCCTGTATCCTGACAAATCTTACTTAACCTAACCATCTCATATTACTCAAGATGAACAAGAAATATGAAAATTTCCTCAGTCCACTACCCACATTTTTCATCCCCCTCCACCTGTCTTCTGCGTCTCTTAGCCAGACATTTGAATTCTGTATGCTTTATGAGACTGTGTTTGTGTTATGGTGTTCTTTTAAAACGTCTCTCATTCGTATCAATTTTGTTGGCGACTCTTTGATGATACTTATCGTTCTTGGAGGTTTCCGTTTCCTTCTTTCAAGATAGTAATATTTTTATCATCTGGAGTATGAGGAACAATAAGAGTAAGAAGATCCACATTTTGTCCAACTACGACAACTGTCTCATGTTCATTAAACTTACTAATTGCACTCTGAGCAATTAGTACATCATCATCATCCATGACAACTTGTCTCAATACCTTCATTCTAATTTTGTTGTTGTTTCATTTGCATAATTGTCATGTCGTGGTTAGAGCAGAAGTGGAGAAGATCGTGTTGGTTGGTAGGCTCGCGTTATGTTGACAACATTATCAACATAACTCCCAGACGTTTCAACGTTCCTGCCAAGAGCCGGATTAAGATTTTGTAGGCCCCTGGCCTACAGGTGAGGCCCCTGGATTATACCTGGAGAGGGCTTTGGGGGTCAACACCCCCGTGGCCTGGTCTAAGACCAGGCGTCGTGGTGTATCAGGGTCTGATCAACCAGGCTGTTACTACTGCTTTAGGCCATAATGTCTAATGAAGGAGAATATAATTCTTTGCATGAATTACTTGGTCTCAGTTTAGTTATTATTTGCATAAAAAGTTATTTGTTATTAACACACAATAACACACTTAATAACACACTGGCAAAATGCACATCATTAATATTAAACTTAATTCAGCCATCATTTAAAAATGGTAAAATGAAAATCACATGAAAATGAAGGTAGACCTTTGTTCCTAGGTTTGACACAATGACAATATAAGTACTATAAGGCATTAGCAAACCTGCCTTGTGGGATCCACTCTTAAACCTGCCTTGTGGGATCCACTCTTAAACCTGCCTTGTGGGATCCACTCTTAAACCTGCCTTGTGGGATCCACTCTTACACCTGCCTTGTGGGATCCACTCTTAAACCTGCCTTGTGGGATCCACTCTTAAACCTGTTTTGTGGGATCCACTCTTAAACCTGCCTTGTGGGATCCACTCTTAAACCTGCCTTGTGGCATCCACTCTTAAACCTGCCTTGTGGGATCCACTCTTAAACCTGTCTTGTGGGATCCTAAACCCTGCATCCTTAAACCTGCCTTGTGGGATCCACTCTTAAACCTGCCTTGTGGCATCCACTCTTAAACCTGCCTTGTGGCATCCACTCTTAAACCTGCCTTGTGGCATCCACTCTTAAACCTGCCTTGTGGCATCCACTCTTAAACCTGCCTTGTGGCATCCACTCTTAAACCTTCCTTGTGGCATCCACTCTTAAACCTGACTTGTGGCATCCACTCTTAAACCTGCCTTGTGGCATCCACTCTTAAACCTGCCTTGTGGCATCCACTCTTGTGGGATTCACTCAGAAATGTTCAAGATATGTCAAAGTATTTTATCCACAGTGGTATATTACAGACCATTCTGGAAAAATACCCTGAATTTGCTCCCTGTAAATAAAGCATTACCACATGTGTGTGTGTGTGTACTCACCTAATTGTACTCACCTAATTGTATTTGCAGGGGTCGAGACTCAGCTCCTGGCCCCTCCTCTTCGCTGTCCGCTACTGGGTCTCTGCTCTCCCTGCTCCATGAGCTTTATCATACCTTATCTTAAAACTATGTATGGTTCCCGCCTCCACTATATCGTTCGCTAGACTATTCCACTTCCTGACTACTCTATGGCTGAAGAAATGCTTCCTAACATCCCTTTGACTCATCTGAGTCTTCAGCTTCCAGTTGTGTCCCATTGTTTCTGTGTTCCCTCTTGGAACATCCTGTCACTATCTACCTTGTCAATTCCTCGCAGTATTTTGTATGTCATTATCATATCTCCTCTAACCCTTCTATCCTCCAGTGTTGTTAGTCCTATTTCCCTCAACCTTTCTTCATAGGACAGTCCCCTGAGTTGTGGAACTAGTCTTGTCGCAAACCTTTGCACTTTCTCTAATTTCTTGACGTGCTTGACCAGGTGTGGGTTCCAGACTGGAGCTGCATACTCTAGTATGGGCCTGACGTACACGGTGTACAGTGTCTTGAACGATTTCTTGTTAAGGTAACGGAACGCTAATCTTAGGTTTGCCAGTCGCCCATATGCTGCCGCAGTTATCTGGTTGATGTGTGTTTCCGGAGACGTGCTTGGCGTTATACTCACCCCAAGGTCTTTCTCCTTTGTCGAGGTTTGTAGCCTTGTCCACCTAGCCTGTACTCTGTCTGCAGTCTTCTTTGCCCTTCTCCGATCTTCATGACTTTGCATTTGGCGGGATTAAATTCGAGAAGCCAGTTGCTAGACCAGATGTCAAGCCTGTCCAGGTCTCTTTGAAGTCCTTCTTGGTCCTCATCCGATGTGATTCTCCTCATTAATTTCACATCATCTGCGAACAGAGACCCTTCTGAGTCTATCCAATCCGTCATGTCATTCACATATACCAAGATTAGCACTGGTCCTAGGACTGACCCCTGTGGTACACCGCTCGTCACAGGCGCCCACTGTGATACCTCATCACGCACCATGACTCGTTGTTGCCTCCCTGTGAGGTATTCCCTGATCCATTCCAGTGCCCTTCCTGATATACACGCTTGATCTTCCAACTTCTTTACTAATCTCATGTGAGGAACTGTGTCGAAGGCCTTCCTGCAGTCCAGGAAAATTCAATCAACCCACCCTTCTCTCTCTTGCCTTACCTCTGTTACTTTATCATAGAACTCCAGGAGGTTTGTTACACATGATTTGCCTTCCATGAATCCGTGCTGTCTGGCGTTAATTATCCTGTTCAGTTCCAGGTGCTCCACCATTCTTTTCATGATGATTTTCTCCAAGACTTTGCACACTATACACGTAAGTGACACCGGTCTATAGTTTAGTGCCTCTTTTCTGTCTCCTTTTTTAAAGATGGGGACTACGTTGGCCTTTTTCCATACCTCAGGTAGCTGCCCAGTTTCAAGGGATGTGTTGAATATTATGGTAAGTGGCACACTCAGTACCTCAGCTCCTTCCCGAAGGACCCACGGGGAGATATTGTCCGGACCCATTGCCTTTGAAGTATCAAGGTCACTGAGTAACTGCTTCACCTCCTCAGTTGTGTGTATGCCCTCCAGCACTTGATACATCCCTTGTTGGTGATGCACTCCGTCCTGTCTACCCGCTGCCTTCCTGCCTCCACTTTGAATACTTCCTTAAACCTTGAGTTGAGCTCCTCACATACTTCTTGATCATTACTTGTGAGTTCCCCATCTTCTCTCCTCAGCCTTATCACCTGATCCTTGACTGTTGTCTTCCTTCTGATGTGACTGTACATCAGTTTCGGGTCAGACTTGACTTTCGATGCTATGTCATTTTCGTACTTTTTCTGGGCCTCCCTCCGTACCTGTGCATGTGTATGTATGTGTGTGTGTGTGTGTGTGTGTGTGTGTGTGTGTGTATGTGTGTGTGTATGTATGTGTGTGTATTAATTACCATTTTGTCCTAGGCACATGTTGATTGAAAACTGGGCCTGTTGTATATGCGTGTGTGTATGTGTGTGTGTGTGTATGTGTGTGTGTGTGTATGTGTGTGTGTGTGTGTATGTGTGTGTGTGTGTGTGTGTGGCCCAACAATTAAAATTTGCACCAAGAACTCATTACAGTTGTGACCGGGTGTAGACTAGTTAATTGCTCATTACTTTATAATTTGTTCATGATTGTAACCATGTATAAACGTAAGTAAGTAAATTTAATTACATGATTCATTACCTTTGTAACTTGAGTTTTACCTTTACTGGAGTTCATACCTTTGTAACTTGTAGTTCACTTGTAACTTGGTTCATTACCTTGTAACTTTGGTTCATAACCTTTATGTGAGTTCATTACTTTTACTTTAGTCTAACCTTTGTAACTTGTGAGTTCATTACTTTGTAACTTGTGAGTTCATTACCTTGTAACTGAGTTCATTACCTTGTAACTTGTGAGTTTATTACTTTGTAACTTGTGAGTTCATTACCTAATTGCTCAGCTATCAAAACTTTGGGGTCCAGCCCCTGGACCCATTATGTACCTCTGTAATCTTTTGACTACCGCCCACAGGATGGGTATGGGGCGCATAATAAAGATATCAAACTAAACTCCACACGGTGAGTGTCCGGGTTCGATTCTCGGTGAGGGTTAAAACATTGCGCGTGTTTCCTTACACCGGTTGTCTATGTTCACCCATCAGTAAAATGGGTACCTGGGAGTTAGTCGACTGGTGTGGGTCGCATCCTGGAACAAGGACCTAATCTGCCCGAAATGCTCAGCATAACAAGGGACTTTCTATATAGTAGTATGTCATTGATGTCAGCTAGGCCTGTATACCATGTACATGTACTTGTAGTAAATAAAGATATTATTATTGATGTGAGCTAGACCTGTATATCTTGTACTTGTACAAATAAAGATATTATTATACTATTATTATTATTATTATTATTATTATTATTATTGTTGTTGTTGTTGTTGTTGTTGTTGTTGTTATTGTTATTATTATTATTTTTTTTTTTTTATTATTATTATTAACTACAGAGACGCAAGACTCATCGCCAAGGAAGAAGACAGTAAGTGCCGCAGGATCTTGAAATCATCACTCATCTTTATATCTAACAATTTCAACCAAAACAGCAGCTTTTACAACATAGCTGAACCCCTTGCCAGGAAACTTCTTCATCGTTATAGTACATAACAAGGTACCTACTTACCCATCCCGTGCAGATCCGTCTCAAATCCAACCTCCCCAACATTCTCCACCCTATATATACACTCATGTAGTTTTTGCTCAGGTAGATTTGATAAAGCCACTTGTAGGCGAAACATAATTAATAATGGATCACATTATACCGTATCTTGCATTATACCTTATCTTGGAGCTGACAGGATTTAGCATATATAACATGTCCACTGTGTATAGAAGAACCGGGTAACAGCTTATACGCAGTCTGGATGAAGATTCCAATTTCCCATACACTCTGCCTCAACAAACTGTTTTGCTGCAGTCACAATATGAAGGTACTGTAACCACAGTTGAGCTGGTAGATCAAGCTTGTAGATCAAGCTTGTAGATCAAGCTTGTAGATCAAGCTTGTAGATCAAGCTTGTAGATCAAGCTTGTAGATCAAGCTTGTAGATCAAGCTTGTAGATCAAGCTTGTAGATCAAGGTTGTAGATCAAGCTTGTAGATCAAGCTTGTAGATCAAGCTTGTAGATCAAGCTTGTAGATCAAGCTTGTAGATCAAGCTTGTAGATCAAGCTTGTAGATCAAGCATGTAGATCAAACTTGTAGAACAAGCTTTATCTAGCGTTTTCATAGACTTGGGCAACCTTGGTCTCCAAATGAAACCTGTCAACAAAGGTTATCTTCTGCCTCAGTGTCACCTCGTCGACTACAATCACTCATCCCCTGTAGCCTACACAATTACCCCCCAAAAAAAAAAAAAAATCGTAAACTTACACTAATTAAAACACTCCATTTCGAAAATTTGAAAATGTGAAGCCTGTGTGATGACGCATTCCATTCTTATATATAAAAAAAAAATTAATGTCTATTTTTTTTTTTAAGTAGCAAACTTGAAAGCGCAATAACAATGTGAAACTTCCTGTGAGCAATTTTTTTTTTTTATATTTTATTGAAAAAAACAAAATACAAACACATGACAAAGACAGAAACATCATACAGAGGAAACCTGTCATTGTACAATCACAACCCGTCCTTTGCTTGACAATGCAAAAACAAAAGGTAATCATTTTACCTACATAAGAAAACATACAAAAGCAATACTATATAATTCACAAATACATGACAATATGACAAAAGATAAAAAAATAGTCCTCACCCGAGGAATTAATACTTACGTTTGTTTGTACAGACGGCAATAAGAAACTTCATTACATTACAAGAGCATAAGACAATATAAAACACAACAATTGAAACAATATAATAAGTACAAACAACGCCTTCATCTACAAATCTACATACACTGTTGACCATTAAACATCGATAATTAAGTTACAGTAAAAACAAACCAATTCACAGGTATACATATATATATATATATATATATATATATATATATATATATATATATATATATATATATATATATATATATATATAGGATGGGGTCCACCTCTGGTGTCAATTGTGGGACCCATTGCCTCGGAGAAGTGTGGATAAAAAGACTTCAAGGAAGAATATTTAGATTTCTTTCATATATATATATATATATATGACTACACATGTGCATCTACCTTGGCTGATACCTATCTCCAGTACACCAGGGAGGAAGGAGGGGCTGCTGCCACCTTCAGGGAGTCCCAGAAGTCGAGAAAATATGGAGAACTTGCCCATCATTATATGTTTGTTCCCATAGGCTCAGAGACCCTTGGCTCATGGGAAAAGAGTGCATCTAAGTTCCTCAAGGAGCTGGGCAAAAGACTCAACAGGGTAACTAGGGATCCCAGGGCAGCTAGTTTTCTGTTCCAGCGACTCAGCGCTGCTGTTCAGAGGGGTAATGCATGCTGTATTCTGGGCACGCGCCCCAGCTCGGAAGAGCTGGATGAGATTTTCGCATTATAATCAGTGACAAAGATGTAACAATATGTACTAGACATGTATCTCTCACCTCGTGTACTGTATATGCCATCTTTATATCAACACTGTATCTCTTAAATCTTTTGTACCATATTATGTAATAAAATATACCTATTGGTAAAAAAAAAATTAAAAGATGGGGTGGTAGGAGAAGTGGAATATTCAAATGGCATCAGGAAGAAATCCAAATATTCTTCCTTGAAGCCTTTTTATCCATATATATATATATATAAT
>WNWK01048243.1:0-13625 GCA_009830355.1 Cherax destructor
GAAAGGGGTTGAAAAGCGAAGGGGAGGATGCTGGAGGCAGGGGAAATGTCTGTCAAAGGGGAAATGGGTTTAAATTTTGCAGAAAATTCGGAATGGGGAAATTGGGAGAAGGTGTGGGTTACAAAAGTTTTGTCAGAGGGCTGGGGGGTTGTTGGGTGGTTTGGCATTTAGAAGAATGGATCAAAGTGAATGACTTGAAGTGTATAAATCTGGGGGGAAGGGAAAAGGGGGTGGGGGGTGTCCTAGAAAGGTTGGAGGGGGGGGTAAAGGGGGTTTTTGTCAGCGAGGGCTTGGATTTCCAGCAAGCATGGGGGAGCATGTTAGATAGGAGTGAATGGAGACGAATGGTTTTTGGGACATGACAATCTGTTGGAGTGTGAGCAGGGTAACATTTTGTGAAGGGATTCAGGAAACCATTTAAATTGATTTAGTTGGACTTGAGTCCGGGAAATGGGAAGCAATGCCTGCACTTTAAAGGAGGGGTCGGATAGTGACAGCTGGGGGGGGACTATTCTCAGCTGTCGTATCGGGCGCCTCTGCAAAGACAGTGATTATGGAGTGTGGTGAAAGTGTTAAATGATGATAAAAGTATTTTCTTTTGGGGTTTTTCTTTTTTTGGGTCCCCTGCCTCGGGGGGGGAGACGGCCACTTGTTGAAAAAAAAAAGGGGCCCCTTATATTGAAATAAAAAAACAAATCTTATGAAATTCACAATAATTAACCTGTGATTATAGTTACATTTGTATTTGGGACTTGAGTCCTGGAGGTGGTAGGGGTCCGCACTTTGAAAGAGGGTGGGTTTTTTACAGAAGTTATCTGATTGTGATGTCAGCATTTCTATAAAGAGGGGTTTGAATGAATGACTTTTAAATTTATTTTCATTATTTTGGGACCTGTTTGGAAAAGATGGTCGTTGAGTTAAAAAAAATTAATTTGTTTGAAAGAACAAGTAAGAGAGAGGTGAAGGTTTATAAACTAAATGAGGAGGCAGTTAGGGTAAGTTTAAAACAACTTTTGGGAGGATAGATGGGTAGTGAAGTTAGGAAAGGGGGTTGAAGATGTATGGGGTAGGTTTAAGAATGTAGTGTTAGGGGCAGCAGAAGTTTGTGGTTATGGGAAAGTGGGTGGGGGGAGGGAAGAAGAGAAATTGGTGGAATGATGATGTAAAGAGAGAGTTAGGGAGAAAAAGTTACATATGAGAGGTTGTTAAAAAGAGAAGTGATACAAGGAAAGAGTATAGGGAGAGAAAAAAGGGGTTAAGAGGTGGTGAAGCAATGTAAAAGAGAGCAAATGAAAGAGTGGGGAGTGTTATCAACAAATTTTGTTGAAAATAAGAAAAAAATTTTGAGTGAGATTAATAAGTTGAGGAAATGGGGCGAATGGATTTGACAGAAAAAAAGGAGGGAGTTATTAAATGGAGGTTAGAGGGATCATGAAGATGGAGGGAATATTTTGAGGAATTGTTAAATGTTGATGAAGATAGGGGGAACTGTGATTTTGTGTATAGGGCAGGGGGAAAAAATCTTGTAGGAGTGAGGAAGGCCAGTTGTGAGTGTGGGGAAGTTCGTGGGGGGAGTAGGTGAAATGAAAAGGGTAAGGATGGGATTGAGGGATAAAGATAGAAATGTTAAAAACAGGTGGAGATATAGTTTTGGGTGGTTGGTGCTATTATTTAATAAATGTATGGAAGAGGGGAAGGTACCCAGGGGTTAGAGAGCTTGCATAGTTCCTTTGTATAAAGGCAAATGGGACAAAAAAGAGTGCAAAAAATTTTAAGGGAATAAGTCTGTTGAGATACCTGGTAAAGTGTTTGGTTGAGTTATTATTGAAAAATTAAAAGCAAGTTGGAGAGTAAGATAGCAGATGAACAAGGAGGTTTTAGGAAATGTTTACAGTTAAAAATATGCTGAACAATATTTAGATAAGGGAAAAGGGTTTTTTGGGGATTTTTTGGGTTGGAAAAGGCTTGACAGGGTGGACAGGGGGGAATGTGGCAGATGTTGCAGGTGTATGGGGAGGTAGGGTTTCTGAAAGCTGTGGAAAAATACGAGGATAGTGAGGCTCAGGGTTTGAGTATGTGGGAGGGAGATAATTTCCCCGTAAAAGTAGGCCTTAGACAAGGATGTGTGATGTCACCATGGCTGTTTAATATATTTATAGATGGGGTTGTAAGAAATGAATGCGCTTTGTTGGCAAGAGGTGTGGGGTTAAAGATAAAAAATAAAAAAGGGGGAGTTGTCCAGCTGCTTTGCTGATGACACTGTGCTTTAATTCTGAAGAAAAGGGCAGAGGTTGGTGGATGAGTTTGGGTGGGGTTTGAAAAAAAAGGAAATTAAAAGTGAATAAGGAAAGATAGGGTGATGAGGATAAAAAAAAGATTAGGTGATGAAAGTTTGGGATATAATTGGGGGAGGGGTATGGGGGATGAATGTTTTCAGATATTTAGGAGGGGGCGTGTCAGCAGAGGGTTTTAAAAGGATGAGATGAATCATAGAATTGATGGGGAAAAGGGTGAGTGGTGCACTTAGGAGTCTGTGGAGACAAAGAACTTTGTCTGTGGAAGAAAAAAGGGAATGAGAATATAGTTTACCAACACTCTTATATGGGTGAAAACAGGGGGTGAATTTTTGAAACAAAAAAGGCTGGAGGAAATGGAGATGTATTTGAGATAAATGTGGGTGTAAATATAATGCAAAAATTTCCTTAGTGTAAAATTGGAGGTCGGGTTACCAATTTTTACCCAGGGGCTGAGGGGGGGTTGTTGAGGTGGTTTGGACTTAAGAGGCTAAACAAAGTAGAAACTTGAGGTGTAAATCTGTAGTGGAAAGGGGGGGGGGGGGGCGGCCTGGAAGGTTGGGGGGAAGGGAAAAGGGGGTTTTGTGGGGGGCTTGGTTTCCCAAAAGTTATGCTTTTGTGGAGTAAATAAAAAGGGTTTTTTATACTTGACGTTTTTTTTTGGAGTGGGCAAAGTAACATTTTTTAGGATTGGGGGAAAGCAGGCCGGACGAGTCCCGGGGAAGGGAAGTACAGTGCCTGCTCTCTGAAGGAGGGGTGTTAAATGTTGCAGTTTTATAACTGTAGGGAAACATGCCCTGGAAGACAGTGATGATGGATGATGAAAATTTTCTTTTGGACCCCGTTTTTGGGGGCTCTGATGTTTTAAAAAAAAGCAGGAACAAATTTTTTTGTGATAATAGTTCCTTTCAGCTCTTTAAGGATCGCCTTTGCTAATTCTAACCAGCCCTAAGATTTTTGGTTCAGTCAGCTGTTTTTCTTAAGTTAGCAATCTGATGTTGATGCTACAAGACTGCTGATCAGAAATTTTATAGGAAATTTTAAAGCCTCCCTGACCTATATTATTATTTTTGACTCTTTAAACGTAATAAAAAATTCAGAACTCACAGAATGGGGAAATTTGAAGCCTTTAACACTACACTTATTGAGTTTTTTTTTTGTATTAATGCACCCCTTTTTTCCTATTTTAATTATTTTATCCCCCTTTGATGAGTTATTTTACTTTTAAATTTAAAAAAGGTACTGTAATGGTTTTTATATGTAAATTTTGATTGTTGCTTTTCCCCTGCACTAGGGGGTACAATTTAATTTTTTATTTTTGAATTTTAGTTGCAACGAATATTCGGCTGGTGAAATTTTTTTGTCTGTTCTCTAGGTGGCAAATTTTTTAGCCTTAAATGGGGGTGTTAATTTAAACCCTTATTTAGTATGAGAAATAAAATCTTTAAAGAATATTCTTGACATCCCCAAAATCCCACTGACTTATGTCATGCCCCCGTCCAAAAATCTCTGGGTAACCCTGTACCCCAAAACAACTGGGGAGTCAAAACCCCCCTTCAGGTCACAAAAGCCAAAAACCCCTTTGGGACCCGGGAAAAACAACCAGGTACAAGTCTCAGGGACTGTCGGGTCATCAGTCAATTTTATGAATAAGCTAGTAGATTCTGGTGACCAGACTTGCCACTCTCCTCATTACAGTGTTCTCATCAACTGTACTTGGCCTTGCAAACATCACAAGTACAGAGTTGCTCTCGAGTAACACAGTCTAGAGAGGATAGAACTTCCAGTTCTCTCTGCATTTTAGCACTGTAGGCCTGTCACCAGCACCACACTGCGAAAGTCTGCAACTCTCAAGCAGGTCTGCCTGGCGAACTCCAGTAGTGTATCAGGGAGCTGGTGAACTCTCCAGTGTTGAATAGGGGAGAGTCTCGTTGACACTGTCGGTCCAGCCGGCTCGTCAGTCAAACAACACGTTTGATTACGTCACAGGCCAGCAGGTATACTACCTAACAGCCGTGTTAGATAGGGGGCTGTAGCACTCAATAAAGATACCCAAGTGTTGCATATGTGTCTAATTTACCAAGGTAACATATTCTCCATGGGGAAGTAGAACAGAATTCTTCCTCTGTAAGCTGCGTGTTGTATGAGGCGACTAAAATGCCAGGAGCAAGGTACGAGTAACCGATTCTCCTTTATACATTACTAAATTTTAGGTCACCCTGCCTCGGTGGGATGCAGCCTGGTCGTTGGAAAAAAAGAAGGTAACATATATGATGGAATACAGGGAAACCAGTGAAACATACTTGAGTTTTGAAGGTGGGAAGTACAGTGCCTTCACCTTGAAAAAATGGCTCAGTGGATCATTTGTCTGTGCCCTTCTGAAAAGGCAGCTATAGAATGAGTGTGGGTGAATGTGTGTGTTCTTTGGGTCACCCTACCCAGTGGAAAACAGCTGAGGGTAAAGAAATTATTACAAAACTTACTGGACAGTAAAGGTAAGTACAGCCTCTCCTCACTTAATGACGGAGTTCCGTTCCTAAGATCACATCAGTAAACGAATTCATTGCTAAGTGAGGAGCATAGTATTATGGTAGTGGGTTTGTGTCAACCATCTTTGATATTGTTTTAATGTCACCTTTGCACCATTTATAACATTTCTGGTATATCTTTAAATGTTTATACAGTAGTGTACTGTATATTGTAATGAACAGAAATAGGAAATCAGCTCTAATATACATTATTTAGGTATGCCTACTGGTCAGAGAGCCCGTCGTAAGTCCGAGTTGTCAGTAAAGGAGTACATCGCTAAGTGAGGAGAGGCTGTACAGTATATATACCGAAAGAAAGTAATTTGTAAGATTTACCTGCCATCTCGCATGTTTATGAGATAGAAATAGAAGATCAGCATTTTTGCAAGCATCCAAAATGTTAAAACAGGCTTCTGATTCTGCTTGTATGGTAGAGTTGTATTACCTCCTTGGGTAACTGCTGTCTACCAACATACATAACCCCACTTCACAAAGTACTCAGTATAGCAAAACATTAGCTAAAAATTACAAACCAATTGCACTATCATCAAACATTGCTAAAATGAGAAGTTGTATATTTATGATAATGCCCAACAACTAAATTAAATTTGTATTATTTGTGTCTTTGCATAATATATATTTTTCTTTTTTTCAACAAGTCGGCCGTCTCCCACCGAGGCAGGGTGACCCAAAAAGAAAGAAAATCCCCAAAAAGAAAATACTTTCATCATCATTCAACACTTTCACCACACTCATACATAATCACTGTCTTTGCAGAGGAGCTCAGATACGACAGCTGAGAATAGTCCCTCCCAGCTGTCACTATCTCAGACCCCTCCTTTAAAGTGCAGGCATTGTACTTCCCATTTCCAGGACTCAAGTCCAACTAAATCAATTAACTGGTTTCCCTGAATCCCTTCACACAATGTTACCCTGCTCACACTCCAACAGATAGTCATGTCCCAAAAACCATTCGTCTCCATTCACTCCTATCTAACACGCTCACACATGCTTGCTGGAAGGCCAAGCCCCTCGCCCACAAAACCTCCTTTACCCCTTCCCTCCAACCTTTTCTAGGACGACCTCTACCCCGCCTTCCTTTCCCTACAGATTTATACGCTCTCCAAGTTATTCTACTTTGATCCATTCTCTCTAAATGACCAAACCACCTCAACAACCCCTCTTCAGCCCTCTGACAAATACTTTAAGTAACTCCACACCTTCTCCTAATTTCCACATTCCGAATTTTCTGCATAATATTTACACCACACATTGCCCTTAGACAGGACATCTCCACTGCCTCCAGCCTCCTCCTCGCTGCAGCATTTGCAACCCATGCTTCACACCCACATAAGAGTGTTGGTACCACTATACTTTCGTACATTCCCTTCTTTGCCTCCATGGATAACGTTTTTTTGTCTCCACAGATACCTCAATGCACCACTCACCTTTTTCCTTCATCAATTCTATGTTTAACCTCATCCTTCATAAACCCATCCGCTGACACATCAACTCCCAAATATCTGAAAACATTTACTTCTTCCATAATCCCTCTCTCCAATGTGATATCCAATTTTTCTTTATTTAAATCGTTTGATACCCTCATCACCTTACTCTTATCTATGTTCACTTTTAACTTTCTACCTTTACACACTCTCCCAAACTCGTCCACTAACCTTTGCAACTTTTCTTTAGAATCTCCCATAAGCACAGTATCATCAGCAAAAAGTAACTGTGTCAACTCCCATTTTGCATTTAATTCTCCATAATTTAATCCCACCCCTCTCCCCAACACCCTAGCATTTACTTCTTTTACAACCCCATCTATAAATATATTAAACAACCATGGTGACATAATATAATATATTTATATATATATATTTCAACATTTGCAGGGTATCAATGGCATCCTAGCAGATGAGATGGGTCTGGGCAAGACAGTTCAATCCATTGCCTTTTTAGCGCATATATGTGAGCAGTATGGTAAGTTTTAGAATGATCTTTATATTTTCTCTCCTGAATAGTAACAAGTTACTTAATTTGACTAAAAATATTAATGTATTTGCTTGGGGTGTGAAATCACAATGCCCCTGTGTATGTACTGAACTCTCACAGTATGTGCAAGGGAGGCATCTTACAACAAGGTTGCAGGTACAAAATTTATATTGCAATGAAAATGGGGAATCCCATACATTCCAGACCTTTGTGGTTCTGCTTCTTAGACATTTTGGTTCACTTATAGTATAAATGTAGGCATCTAGATAATAATTTTGTGAGAATATGTGCTGTAATATCATACAAGAGTTATGATCTAGGAGCCAAGCTAGCATGTAGGTGCATGATACCATTCATCAGCTGTGGTTCTATTAGCCCAACCTTTGGCTTGGGGCATAACACTGTATGTGAGACACAGTTCTTAACCCTTTCAAGGTCCAGACCCCTGATCTGAAAATTGCTCTCAGAGAGTCCAAGAATAAAAAAAAAATCTTTTGAAATGATAGAAAATCTTTTTCCAAGAGTAATGAAACCAAAAGTACGAAATTTGATGGAAAACTTATGAAATTACATTCTCGCCAAGTTACAGTCTTGGCTATATTTAACCCTTTCGGGGTTTTGGTCGTACTAGTACGTCTTACGCCCTGGGCTTATTGATATACTAGTACGCCTAAATTCTAGCACCCTCAAATCAAGCAGAAACAGGCTGTTAGGCCTAGATGTGATAGAATGGGTCTGTGCGGTCAGTGTGCGCAGTATAAAAATCCTGCACCACACAGTGCATAATGAGGAAAAAAACTCTGACCGTGTTTTGGTTTAAAACAGCGACTTTGCAGTCTATTTTCGTATGATATTTAATAATAATAATAATAATATAATAATAGTCTCATTTTATAGAATAGATGATATATTACAGAAATAGAGATAATTTTGACTGGTTTCATGATGACAAGTACCTTGAAACTGAGCACAAAGTAGCGAAAATATTCGATTTTGGCCGATGTTCAAGAGTAAACAAATCACACTATGCGTCCAATACACATCAACTGGAGAGTCTAATATTCTTGCAGAAGTGTGCTGATATTATTTATATCATTTTTACAATGATGCAGTTGTATACATAACAGTAAATCTTCTATTTTTTGTGAGAATAAAAATTTTAAATGGAAAGCAAAAGTAATGTAAGAGGGGCCTGGAGACATGACTAATGAACAGAGAAGAAGTTATTTTAGTGCCAGGAATGTCTGCCTTCTTTATTATGGACCCTATTTTGAAATTGGCATCATTTGAAATTTGTGTGAAATTGGCCAAATTGCCATTTTCTGACCACTATTTTAGGTAGTTGAAATTGGTAAATAGGCGGTTTCTTGTACTCAAACGATAGAAGAAATGGAGTTCTAGCGAAATAGCTATAATTTTAGTAGACTGAAACATTGGAATTTGCCGAAAATAGGGCTCAAAGTGGGCGAAATCGCTGATGAGTAAATGTCATGGATACAGCTAACTTTGCGAAAGCATAATTCCATTAATTTTCGATCAAATTTCATACTTTTTGTGGCGTTATGATCGGAAAAAGATTCTCTATCATTTCATAAGAAAAAAGAATTTTTTTTTTTTTTTTTTTTGAAATTCGTGGACCCTGAGAACGAGTTTCAGAGAGACCCCTTGGACCTCCAAAGGGTTAAGCATTGACAATTTTGCCCAATTTGAGTCCTATTTTAGGCCAATTCTATTGTTCCATTAGACCAAACTCAGCTATTCTGCTATTCCTTCCATTCTATCAATTAGGTACAAGAAACTGCCAAGTTTACCTATTTCAACCATTCAATAAAGTGATCAGAAATCAGTAATTTGGCCAATTTCACACAAAAATCCAAAAATTGCCAATTTATAAATAGGGTCCAAAATAAACAATGTAGACATTACTGGCACTTAAAAAAACATTTCCTCTGTTCATTAGTTACATCCCCAGGCTTCTCCTATATTATTCTTGCTTTCTATTTTGAATTTTTATTCACACAAAAAATAGAAGATTTACTGTTATTCAGACTACTGTGTTATTGTAATAATTGTATACAGTGGAACCCCGACTAACGTAAGCTCCATATAGCGTAAAAATCGTGTAATGTAAGCTTTTTTCACAAAATATTTTTCTCATGTAGCGTACATTTACTCGTGTAGCGTACCGTACCAGACCTGTCCGCCTGCCCCGCACAAGCGCGGTGAGGCAGACAGGACGCCAGTCAAGCGTTGTTTACACTTGAGTGAACATTACCCAGCGCGCTCTTTCAAACATTCACAATACTTTTGTTGTGTTTATTGTTGGTTAAGTGATTGTCACTGTGAAATAAGTCACCATGGGTCCAAAGAAGCTTCACAAGTCGATGATAAAATGTAGCAATGGAAATAAGTCACTCTGTCTTGACTTTTTTGGGTTATCCTAGGTTTTCTACACATATGCTGCTATGTATAATAATCTATGTATAACTGGATTTGTGTATACCTGAATAAACTTACTTAAGTAAGTTAAGCGATTAATCGATAGAAAATGACGACACAAAACTTAACTTCTACAATGTTGTTTGAGATTATTGGGACACTGAGAAGAGCGCCGTCCTCTGCCACCATCTCCTCCTTATACCCAACAACAACACCAACACACTCCACCAGTCCTTATACCCAACAATAACACCAACACACACTCCACCAGTCCTTCCAGATTCGTAATGACATGTTTTATTCATTCTAGAGTTTATATCATGTTTCTATATTATTAATATTGTTTTTTATGTCATATTAGATGAATTGTGCTAGATAAATAAGCTGTAGAGTTGATATTATTGTCATATTGAAGGACTATTTTATCCTTTCTCCAAACAAACTCTCTCATATGCCAACAAGAGTCTTCAATAAAGATCAAACTTATTTAACTGTTCATTTGGGAGATGTTAAGCGAATGTATAGGAACTTTTGAACCAAATGAGAGAGTAATTGTGGTAGGGGACCTAAATGCTAAAGTGGGAGAAACATGCAGAGAGGGTGTAGTAGGTAAGTTTGGGGTGCCAGGTGTAAATGATAATGGGAGCCCTTTGATTGAACTTTGTATAGAAAGGGGTTTAGTTATAGGTAATACATATTTTAAGAAAAAGAGGATAAATAAGTATACAAGATATGATGTAGGGCGTAATGACAGTAGTTTGTTGGACTATGTATTGGTAGATAAAAGACTGTTGAGTAGACTTCAGGATGTACATGTTTATGAGAGGGCTACAGATATATCAGATCACTTTTTAGTTATAGCTACAGTGGGAGTAAAAGGTAGATGGGATACAAGGAAAATAGAATCAGTAAGTAAAAGAGAGGTGAAGGTTTATAAACTAAAGAGGAGGCAGTTAGGGTAAGATATAAACAACTATTGGAGGATAGATGGGCTAGTGAGAGTGTAGGCAATGGGGTCGAAAATGTATGGGGTAGATTTAAAAATGTAGTGTTAGAGTGTTCAGCAGAAGTTTGTGGTTACAGGCGAGTGGGTGCGGAGGGAAGAGGAGCGATTGGTGGAATGATGATGTAAAGAGAGTAGTAAGGAGAAAAAGTTAGCATATGAGAGGTTTTTACAAAGTAGAAGTGATGCAAGGAGGGAAGAGTATATGGAGAGAAAAAGAGAGGTTAAAAGAGTGGTGAAGCAATGTAAAAAGAGAGCAGATGAGAGAGTGGGCGAGATGTTATCAGCAAATTTTGTTGAAAATAAGAAAAAGTTTTGGAATGAGATTAATAAGTTGAGGAAGCCTAGAGAACAAATGGATTTGACAGTTAAAAATAGAGAGGAGAGTTATTAAATGGAGAGTTAGAGGTATCGGGAAGATGGAGAGAATATTTTGAGGATTTGTTAAATGTTGATGAAGACAGGGAAGCTGTGATTTCGTGTGTAGGGCAAGGAGGAATAACATCTTGTAGGAGTGTGGAAGAGCCAGTTGTGGGTGTAGGGAAGTTCGTGAGGCAGTGGGTAGAATGAAAGGGGTAAGGCAGCTGGGATTGATGGGATAAAGATAGAAATGTTAAAAGCAGGTGGGGATATAATTTTGGAGTGGTTGGTGCTATTATTTAATAAATGTATGGAAGAGGGTAAGGTACCTAGGGATTGGCAGAGAGCGTGTATTGTTCCTTTGTATAAAGGCAAAGGGGACAAAAGAGAGTGCAAAAATTATAGGGAATAAGTCTGTTGAGTGTACCTGGTAAAGTGTATGGTAGAGTTATTATTGAAAGAATTAAGAGTAAAACAGAAAGCAGGATAGCAGATGAACAAGGGGGCTTTAGGAAAGGTAGGGGTGTGTAGACCAAGTGTTTACAGTGAAACATATAGGTGAACAGTATTTGGATAAGGGTAAAGATGTTTTTGTGGCATTTATGGATTTGGAAAAGGCGTATGATAGGGTAGATAGGGGGCAATGTGGCAGATGTTGCAGGTGTATGGAATAGGAGGAAGGTTACTGAAAGCAGTGAAGAGTTTTTATGAGGATAGTGAGGCTCAAGTTAGAGTGTGTAGGAGGGAAGGGACTATTTCCCAGTAAAAGTGGGCCTTAGACAAGGATGTGTGATGTCACCGTGGTTGTTCAATATATTTATAGATGGGGTTGTAAGAGAAGTGAATGCGAGGGTCTTGGCAAGAGGTGTTGGGCTAAAAGATAAGAAGCAAATACAAAGTGGGAGTTGTCACAGTTGCTTTTTGCTGATGACACTGTGCTTTGGGAGATTCTGAAGAGAAGCTGCAGAGGTTGGTGGATGAATTTGGTAGGGTGTGTAAAAGAAGAAAATTGAAAGTGAATATAGGAAAGAGTAAGGTGATGAGGATAACAAAAGAATAGGTGACGAAAGATTGGATATCAGATTGGAGGGAGAGAGTATGGAGGAGGTGAATGTATTCAGATATTTGGGAGTGGACATGTCGGCGGATGGGTCTATGAAGGATGAGGTGAATCATAGAATTGATGAGGGAAAAGGGTGAGTGGAGCACTTCGAGTCTGTGGAGACAAAGAACCTTGTCCATGGAAGTAAAGAGGGAATGTATGAGAGTATAGTTATACCAACGCTCTTATATGGGTGTGAAGCATGGGTGATGAATGTTGCAACGAGGAGAAGGCTGGAGGCAGTGGAGATGTCATGTCTGAGGTCAATGTGTGGTGTGAATATAATGCAGAGAATTCGGAGTTTGGAAATTAGGAGGAGGTGCGGGATTACCAAAACGATTGTCCAGAGAGCTGAGGAGGGGTTGTTGAGGTGGTTTGGACATGTAGAGAGAATGGAACGAGACAGAGTGACTTCGAGAGTGTATAAATCTGTAGTGGAGGGAAGGCGGGGTAGGGGTCGGCCTAGGAAAGGTTGGAGGGAGGGGTAAAGGAAGTTTTGTGTGCGAGGGGGTTGGACTTCCAGCAAGCATGTGTGAGCGTATTTGATAGGAGTGAATGGAGGCATATGGTTTTTAATACTTGACGTGCTGTTGGAGTGTGAGCAAAGTAACATTTATGAAGGGATTCAGGGAAACCGGCAGGCCGGACTTGAGTTCTGGAGATGGGAAGTACAGTGCCGGCACTCTGAAGGAGGGGTGTTAATGTTGCAGTTTTATAACTGTAGTGTAAAGCACCCTTCTGGCAAGACAGTGATGGAGTGAATGATGATGAAAGTTTTTCTTTTCGGGCCACCCTGCCTTGGTGGGAATCGGCCGATGTGTTAATAAAAAATAATAAATATTGTCCATTATAATTAGTGCTTTATATTTATTTCTCATTGTTTTCTGTATGTAAAACTATAGTATTTATTCTTTAATAAAATGAATTTTTGGTGAAAATTTTTGGGTGGAAACAGATTAATTGTATTTACATTATTTTTATGGAAAAAAGGTTTCTTTTACAATTTTCGTTAGAACTAGCTCCTGAACAATTAATTTTTTATGAGGTCCACCGTATAATGTCAAAAATTCCCTGAATTTTATTAGACTGACCATTTGATGGTTTTTCGAGTGACGAATTTGGGACAGGTTTTCCCGCTTAGAGCTGAGGAAAGTTACGGTTTTTTTTACGAGAAAGGGAAAAAAAATTTTTCACCTTTCAGCTTTTTTTACAGCAGGCCCCCGAACCAACCTGCTGATAAGAGGGGCCCCGTACTGTACATTAAACTAATTTTTAAAAACCTTTCTGCAGTGAAAATTTATGCAAAAAGTGGAATGTAAATTTTTAATGTTAACCCCTTTTAGGGTCTGTGCCGTAGTTCTACACTTTTAGTTCTTCCAAACCGGTTTTTTTGAGCTCAGCTCACTTAGAAAGTTTTGAGGGAAATTGGGGCCCGATATGGGGAATAAACTGGTGGAAGGGCACCAATAAAAACCTGCAGCACACAGTGCATAATGAGAAAATAAAACTGAAACCTAATTTTTAAAAAACAACAAAGAGTGTTTTTTTTACTTTTAAGTTTTATTTGGGTTTCTTTGGGCTCATTTTATAGAATGGAAATATATTACAGATATAGAGATGATTTTATTTGGGTTTTTGTACTGGAAATGGCTTGAAATGATCAAAGTGGGGAAAGTTAAATTTTTTCGATTTCCGAGAAACAAAAACCTCACACATTTAATATGCACCAGCTGGGGGTCTAATATATGTTCACAAATGTGGTGATATTATTTGTACAATTATTAAAAATTGCATAACAGTAAATCTTCCATTTTTTGGTTTGAATAAAAATTCATTATGTGAATAAAAAAAAAAATGGGGAAATTTATTTGTAAAAACTGAGAAATAACGTAACAGAGGGAAAA
>WNWK01048244.1:0-2500 GCA_009830355.1 Cherax destructor
CCCTCGTCGAAAAAAAAGGGGAAGGGGGCCAAAACGAGCATGGTTGTAAACACTGGCGGGGGCTCTAGTGGGCCCCCGCCACTGTGAGCGCCAAGGCTGGAATTTAAGAGACAGTTTGAGAGCTTCCCCCCATTAACACGACTCTTGTAGTCATACCCCCCGTGAAAGGCTAAAAAAAGGGAAGCAGGTTCAGGTGTACCCCAAATTTGAAAAAAATGGGTGATGTTGGTGTCCTGTCTCGGGGTTTGTGATAGCCCCCCCCGGCTCTCCCAAACCCCAAAACCCGGCAAAACTATAGCCTTTTTCCCCCCGCTCACCCCCCCCCCCTGCATCCCCCCCCCCTTGCTCCCCCCTTCCATTCCCCCACCCCCCACCTCCTCACCCCCCTTCCCCCTCCACCACCTCAACTTCACATCCACCACCTCCATTTCCCTTTCCCCCCTCCACTTCCCTCCACCACCTCCACTTCCCTCCACCCCCCAAACCCTATCCACCACCTCCATTTCCCCTCCACCACCTCAACTTCACATCCACCACCTCAACTTCCCTCCACCACCTCCCCCACCCACCACCTCCACTTCACATCCACCCACCTCCCTTCCCTCCCCCCCAACTTCATCCACCACCTCCACTTCCCCTTCCCCCCTCCCTTCCCCCCCCCACCCCCTTTCCCCTCCACCACCCCCCCCTTCTTTTCCCCCCCCCCCTTTTCCCCCCCCTCCATTTCCCCTTTCCCCCACCTCCACTTCCCATCCACCACCCCCCCCTTCACCCCCCCCCCCCTTTTTATACCCCCCTAAACCCTTCTCCACCACCTCCATTTCCCCTCCACCACCCCCCCTTCACCACCCCTCAACTTTCCACCACCTCCACTTCATCCCCCACCTCCACTTCATATCCACCACCTCCCTTCTTTCCACCACCTCCACTTCCCATCCCCCACCTCCATTCCATCCCCCCTCCACTTCACATCCCCCCCTCCCCCACTCCCCCACCCCCCACTTCACACCCCCCCTCCATTTACCCACCACCTCCCTTCACACCACCCTAACTTCATATCCCCCCCTGCACTTCACTCCCCCCCCCTCCCCTTCTTTACCCCTCCACTTCCCTCCACCCCCCCCTTCATCCACCCCCTTTCCCCTTTCCTCCACCACCCCCCTTCAAACCACCCCCACTTCATCCACCACCCCCACTTCAATCCACCCCCCCTTTCCCCCACCTCCCCTTCAAACCACCACCTCCCCTTCATCCACCTCCTTAATCCACCCCCAAATTCATATCCACCACCCCCACTTCCCTCCCCCCCACTTCCCACCCCTCCCTTCATCCCCACCTGCATTTCCCAATCCACCACCCCCACTTCTACCCCCACCCCCACTTCACATCCACCACCTCACTTCAATCCACCCCTGCACTTCATACCCCCACCTCCACTTCATCCACCACCTCCACTTACATCCACCACCCCCACCATACCCAAACCCCCATTCCTTTTCCCACCACCTGCACTTAAAACCACCACCCCCACTTCAAAACCCCATTTCCCATTCCACCCCTCCCTTCAATCCACCACCCCCCTTCACCCCACCATCCCCTTTATATCCCACCCCTGCCCCCCTTCAATCCACCACCCCCTTTCCCAATCCACCACCCACTTCCCTCCCCCCCACTTAAAACCCCCCACCCCCCTTCAAACCACCCCCTCCCTTAAATCCACCCCCTCCCCTTCCAAACCCCCCCCCCACTTCAATCCACCACCCCCATTACCCCCAAAAACCCCTTCATCCACCCCCACTTCAATCCACCACCCCTTCATCCACCACCCCCATTTCCCAAACCACCCCCTCCTTAAATTCCCCACCTCCACTTCATACCACCCCCACTTCACATCCCCCTTTCCTCCATCACACTCACCCCTTCTCTTTCCATCATGACATTCTCCATTTCTCTGACCTCCTTCCCCCCTCTTCCCCCCTTTCCCCTTCCCCCTTTTCCCCCCCTCCTTTACTTCTCTTCCTATTCACCCTTCACCCCCCCCTTTCCCCCCCCTTCCCATCCCCATTTGTCTTATCATGGAGTCCGTTTTTGTGTGTGTGTGTGTGTACTCATCTATTTGTACTACCTATTTGTGGTTAGAGGGGTCGAGACAAGCCCCCTGCCCCCCGCCTCTTCCCTGATCGCTACTGGTTCTCCTCCCCCCCTACATGAGTTTTCTCATACCTCATCTTATAACTATGTCTGGTTCCCATCACGCCAGACATTTTCCTTTAACAACTCTATAAAAAGGGTTTTTCCAACATCTTTTTGAGTCAGCTAAATTTTTTTTCCCCAATTTTGGCCCCCTTGTCTCTTTAAAACTCTGGGCACCCTGTCTCCCCCCACCTTGTCAATTCCTAAGTATTTTGATGTCTTATAAGTCCCTTCCCCCCTGTCCTCAAAGTGCCCCGGGGGGCCCTTTTTCCCTTAACCTTTCTTCGTAGGCCCATTCCCCTTATTG
>WNWK01048244.1:7500-13625 GCA_009830355.1 Cherax destructor
GTCGTTTTAGCTATTTTTCGGGTTGCTCCCCCTTCCCCCGACTATCTTCTCCATGACCTTGCATCCCAATACTTTTAGTCCCCCTGGTCTTAGTTTAGTGCTACGTTCCTGTCTCCTTTTTTAAAAAATTGGGGAAAAAAAATTTGTTCTTAAAAAAACCCGGGGTTTTTTTGTTTTGATAGATGTGGGTTTAAGATCGTTGTTAGGGAAAAATCCCCTGCTCCCCCTCTCGGGGCCCATGGAGAGATG
Source organism: Cherax destructor (assembly GCA_009830355.1). NCBI lineage: Eukaryota > Metazoa > Arthropoda > Malacostraca > Decapoda > Parastacidae > Cherax > Cherax destructor. The sequence goes on from WNWK01048244.1 coordinate 7,750, forward strand.
TTATCGGCCCCCCGCCTTTAAATATCGGGTCGCTTAGTAGCCCTTCACTTCCTCCTCATTTTGTGTATTGTGTCCCCCCCCTTGATGGTGTACCCTACCCTCCTCCTTTCTGGGGGCCCTTCTATCTCCTCTTGAACACCTCTTTTAATCTTTTGAGCCCTCCCCACTTCCCGGTCATTTCTTTGACCTCCCCTCCTTCCTCAGCCTGATCACCCCGGTTTGACTGTTGTTTTTCCCCCTGATTGGGGGGGACAGCAGCTTTGGGTCAGTTTTTGGGGGTTTTTTTTCTATGTCATTCTCCCCTTTCTTTGGGCCTCCCCCTTTTTATTTTTCATATTCATTTCTGGTCAAACTCTCCCTTTTTCTCCGGGGCTTTTCCTTTTGTACCTCTTCCATTCCCCCTTTTTCACTTGGTTTTGGGGGCCCCCACCTTTGGGTGAAACCATCCTGTCTTTTTTGCTTCTCCTGTTACCCTTGGGGGATAAACCTCTCCTCAGCTTCCTTGCAAATTGTTTATTATTCATCATCTCGTCTACTGACTTCCCCGCCCCTCTTTTCCCCCCGAACCTTTCAGGAAGTTCCTCATGCCCACATAGTACCTTTCTTGTAGTTTGGCTTCCCTTTGTCAGCCCTTCCTGCTTCCCCCCCCCCTTTCTCTACATGTATTCGAAAATTAGAACCCCCTATCACCCCCCCGCCCCAAAATCTGCCACTCAGGGTGGGGCCCGGGGCCAGTTTTTTGGTTGTCATTTCCCCCTCTGGTAGTGTCCCTTACGTGTTGGTCTGAGATTTTCCAGTACCACCTCCAGCATCTTAGCCCTCCACGTTTTTTGGCCCCCCCTGGCCCAAGGGGTGGGTGTGTGTGTGGGGGGGTTTACCCCAATTCACCTAATTGTGGTTTTCAGGGGTGAGACTCGCCCCGGCCCCGCCTCTTCGCTGTCTGCTACTGGGTCTCTGCTCTCCCCGCTCCATGAGCTTTACATACCTTGTCTTAAAACCCATTTATTTGGTTTTCCCGCCTCCACTATATCTTTCTCTAGTCCCTTCCCTTCCTGCTACTCTTTTGGGGGGGAAAAAATGTTTCCTGACATCCCTTTGACTCATCTGGTCTTCAGCTTCCAGTTGTGTCCCCTTGTTTCTGTGTTCCCCCTCTGAAACAACCTGTCACTATCTAACCTTTTTAAATTTTCCCCCAGTATTTTGTATTTGTTATCTTGTGTGTGTTTTGTGTGTGGGTGGGTGTCGGTGTGTGTGTTTGTGTGTGGGGTGTTTTTTGATGTGTGTGTGGGTGTGTGTGGGGTGTGTGTGTGGGTGTGTGTGGGGGTGTGTGGGGGGGTGGTTGTGTGTGCTGGATGTGGCATTTGGGAGAATAATCTTTTGGTAGTGACATTTGTGATTTCTTGAATTTTGATTTCCCTTTCCCCAGATCGAATGTCTGCCCGACTCTCTTTGTGCGGGGGGGGGTAGAGGGGGAAAAATGGAGAGAGGAAAGGAGAGAGAGAACAGAGAGAGAAAAGAGGAGCAGGGAAAGGAGGTAGGAGAGAAAAATGGCGAGAAAGAAACAAAGGGGGGGGAGGAATAAAGGAACAGGTAAAAGGGGGGATAAGGAAGGGGGGGGATGGACGGAAAAGAAAAAAAAACGAAGAAAGGAAGAATGAATAAAGTAAAGGAGATTTTAGTTTTTAAAGGGGGAAAACAAAAGGTGGAAGAACAAGGAAGTGAGAAGAGAGGGAGAGGGAAGGAGGGACGATAAAAGGAAAGGTAATGGGCAGGGGGAAGGGAAGGCGATAGTTTAAAGGGGAAAAGGGTTTAAAAAGGGGAAAAGGAGAATGGGAGGCTAAAGGTGGACAAAAAGGAAAAGGGAAAAGAAAGTGAAAAAAAAACGGGTTATATTTAAATAGTCAAGTAGGAAAAGGAAAATAATAAAAAAAAAAAGGGGGAAGACAGGTTTGGAGGAAAATGGGGGGAAAAAGGAGATGGATGGAATGAAGAAGGGGGGAAAAAAGGGAAAACAAGAGGAGAATGGTGTGATTTAAATGAAAGGAAAAGAGACTGAAAAAAGAAGAACCTAAAAGGGGGGGAAGGGAGGAGACGGAAAAAAAAAGGGAAAAAAGAGACGAGATGAAAGTAGAGGAGGAGGAGGAGACGGGAAAAAAGAAAAAAAAAGAAGGAAGAAAAATAGAAGGCGAGGAGAAAAAAGAAGGGGGGGGAGGAGGATAAGGAGGACTGCCGAATATAAAAAGGTTTTAAATAAGGGGAAAAAAAAAAGGAGAAACATAAAAATTTAAAAGGGGGGGGAGAGAGAGAGAGAGTCCCGAGAATCAACATAAAAAAGAGACATAAAAAAAAAACGGCTTACCCATTGTCTCCCCCTGCCCCCTGGTTTTTTTCCACTTTTGCTGTTAGTTTATTATTTTTTTTTTTTTGTGTTTTTTTTTCCCGTACCCCCTTTCTCATCCCCCAGCCTCGTTCCCGGCCCCGCTACCGTTCTAGCATCTAGCCCTTTAGTAGTCTAGTAACACCCCGATAATTTTTTGAAATTTTATTTATAGATAGGGGGTCATTTTTTTGGGCAAATTTTTTAAAAATTTTTAAAATTTTTTAAAGATTTTTGAAACTTTTTTAAAGCAATCGTTCGGGAAAGATTTGGGGAAAAAACCCCCAAAAAAAATCTGTTTTTCCCCCCTTTTATCACATCCCTTCGGGTATCAAATCAATTCATCTTACATTCGGGGGGTTTAAATTGGGGGTGAGACCCCCCAGCCCCCAACAAAAGCTTCAAAAACTTTTCGCTCTGATAGACTTCTTTCAGGTAAAACGTTGTCCCAAAAAAAACTTTTTCTGTAAAAAAAAAGTTTTTTTTTTATCAATTTGGGGGGAGTACATCTTTTTGATTCCTGAATGTAAATTTATCATTTTTATTCAAATAAGAAAGAGGACTAATGGTGAAGTTTTGATGTCACATTATTCTTCTTAAAATTTTTGGTCATTTTTTTTAACACCAGTGAATTTACAGGCTAAGAGTTTTCCCCTCCTTCCTCGTTTTTCGAACTGCCCCCAAAAAAAGGATACCACCCCAAAATACCACACAACATGGATCCCTGCCCGCCACATATAGGTGAGTACCCCTACCATTTACTATAAGTAAACCCTTGGAATGGACTGGGAAACTTTGGAAAAAAATATTTAAAATTCTTCCTTTCATGAAAAAAAAAATAAAAAAAAGGGTTTTGCATAATTAACATAAGCAAGTGTATAGAAATTCTAAAAAAAAAAAAAAATTTTTTGAATAAATATGCAGAATCACAAGGTAGAGGTAAAGGGGCTGCCACAGGAATAAGGAGGGAAAAAAAGGGAAAAAAAACCCTACTTTGTGTTGGGGACTAGGGAGCCCCCCTTTTTTTCGAAGTTCAGTGCCAACACTGCACATCCGGGCTGGGCGAGAAACACAATATTACCAGCGGGGCAAACAGGTTTGTAAAGAAACTAGTGAAAAAAAGACCCCTTAAACTTACGGGGAAACAAAATAATACATGTCAAAAGGGGGGGGAACAAACAAAAAAACCTGGGAGTCTAGAAGCCGGTTAGTCAAAAAACCAACTCTTCCCCCAACAACATATACCCCCCAACTAGGGGAAAAAGAAAAGCCGACAGTCAGCGCTGAAGAAACAAGCGCTTCCCGCAAATACTTACACAATATATTTTTCCCCGTCAACCAGAATCCCAAATTCGTACCAGTGAGACTTTTTTTTTCCCCCACAGTGAATAGGGCAACAGGTGTAGAGAGTTGCTGAAGGAGGGGGTAATACGGAGAGCAGGAGGATGGGGGGGGGAGAAAGTGGAAAAGAAAAAATTAAGACAGCGGGGGAAAACAAGGAGGGGGAAATGAACGGTTTACCTTGCTTGGAAGGAAACCCTTTTAAAAAAAAAATCAAAAAGGACTCGTAGAAAGGGTAGGAAGGAAGGTAAAATTAGCAGGCAAGTAGATGGCTTTTTCCCCCGGGCCTGGAATGATTATTCCAGCATCTTGAACTCATTCTCTCTCTGTTTTTCTCTCTCTTTTTCACTCTTTCTCTTTCATACAACTGCAGCCACATAACTTCTTTTTTTTTCCCCCCTTTTGTAAAAAAAAAACAAAAATAAACTGCCCCCGGGGGGGAAACTTTAACTTTCCGACAATATTTCTCTCTTTTTAAAAACTTTTTGCCCAAAATTTAACCTCGAACTCAGTGACCTCTGACCTTCACAGAGAAAAGGGGGTTTTGAAATATTCGGGGAAAAAACTTTTGCGATGATGTCGGGCAACCCTTTTTTTCCCCTTTTGGGCCCTTTTTGGGGGAGCGAGGTAAAAAAAGGGTTTTTTTAAAAAGGGGGAAAAGGGGCCCACATTGCAGAGAGGTTATTTTCGAGTTTATTCAAGGTCACTTGATCTGGATTGGGGGCGAGGAAAGGGGCTTTGGGCTAGTAGCAAAAAAAGGGAAAAAAAATTAAATGAAGCATGTAGGTATAATGAGATTTTGTTGGGGAAAATAGGAAGGTCGCATGCATGAGGGGGGGAAAAATATGGTCACTGTGTGAACCCCCATATAAACCCCAAAATGTCCTTTTGTTTTACTTTTTACAGACGGGGAATATATTTACATTCCCCATGTATTTTTTATTATTTTTATTTTTGAAAGTTTTAGTTTATGTATGAAAAAACCTGGGAAAAGTTAAAAAAATTTTTTGGGCCTTTTTCGTTTTGCAATCAAAAATAAAATTCAATGTTTGTTAGAGAAAAAAATCCAGGAAGGTCCTTTCCCTTGGAAAAACCCCCTTCCGGTTTCCTTCACGGTTGGAAGTCCTGTTGTGTGTTGATTACAAACGAGGCATTGAGTTTCCCCCCCCTTTTCCCCTTTTTTTTCCCCCTTTTTTTTGCATAGTATGAGTGTGGGGTTTGCGGGATGACTACTCCTAAAAAAAAGGGAAAAAAAAGAACCATAAAAGGGAAAATAATATCTGACTCGCCATATACAAATTGTAAGAAAGGTAGACAAAAATTAGGCTAAGAAAATCTGGCAAGCTGCATTTTGGGGAAAAAGGGGGGGCCAAAAACTGAGTTTTTCTCCTGCAGCCTCAAATATGTAAAAACAAATAGGTGAATACTGTTCCCCCCTGATTTTTTTAAAAATTTTGGTACAAGAGGGTCAAATGATAAATAGAATGCACACATCGTACCACTATATTTAAAAAAGGTGACAGGAAAACCCTTTGATTTAGCTTTCGTGTTTGGAAATATTGCAAACAAAGGGCCCTTAAAGAACAGTTAAAATTTAAAAAAACTTTGAGAACAAAAAAGCCCAACTGGTACACGAGTGGGGTTTTTTGGGTTGCAAATTGTGCATTTTTTAAATTCCCCCAAATTTTACGACAGCTGTATGGGACATCATTAGGAAAAAAAAAGAATAGGGGATTCAACCATCTACGTTTATGACACTTTTTAAAAAAACCCCCCGAGAGACTAATTTGGAAGACAAACAGAAAGACCCCCAAAACGAGTCCATGAACATATTACCTGCATACACATACACACAGATAAAGGGGAAAAAAAAATTTGGGGAGGAAGACCCCCCGCAGACAAACCCACACCAGACACAATAAAGATAGAGTGTTGCAGACAGGAAGGTTGGCAAATAGACAGACAGACAGACAGGAGATAAACTTAAAAATACCTCTGAAATAAGTTACTCGGGGGGGGGGAACAGTGAATAAAAAAGGGGGCTAGTGGGTGAGGGTATAAAGCACACGGAGAGGAGAGTGAGGGGGAAGGGGGAAAAGGGGGTACCTTTGCCTCATTCCTCTTGATCTTTGGGGGGTCTAGCGACGGCAGCAACAGC
>WNWK01048245.1:0-13625 GCA_009830355.1 Cherax destructor
TGTGGGGAATTAAGAGATTACCTGTCTGGGCTTCACCCCTTTTTTCAAAAAAAAATAATCCCCCCGGGGAGGGACCGACTAGTATAATTTTACCGCGGTTCCCCCCTGCTGAGGGGGTGTGAAAAAACCTTGCCCCACTCCTGGTCACTTTTAAGGGGCCCCCTTCGATATTTTTTCACTTTTAAATCCACATCTATCCTTGACCAGTTTATTAAGAATGAGAAAACCAATGGTTACGGTATTTTTAAAATTTTTGGGGACTGTATGGGTTAATGTCTGACTGTTTGGGGGAGAAGGGGGAAAAAGAGACAACTTAATATCACTAAACCCTTTTATCCTGCCATTGCTGTTCACTTGAAGATCCCGTCATTATCATTCCCACCGAAAAACCCAATTTCCCAACAACCCCCCGGGCCAGACGGTTGCTAAAAATAAGAGTACTTACAGTGGGGAAAAAACAACATTCTTGTCGCTATTCTTCGAGGGATTCGGGCCCCTCCGGGTAGATTATTTTTCCCCCGGCAAGACGATGATTTTGGGGTGGTTGTCCTGATGAGTCAAGAGAAGATTGACCCCTTGAACTTTTTTACCCCACGAACCGGGCGTTATTTAAGTGGTTGGTCGGGGTAGGATTCATATCCTCTCACTATACCCCTTTTCAGTAGATTTTAATACGCAACACTTTACCCACTATTAAAGTCGGTTTAATGTCCCTTAATTTATTTCTCGTTAGAAGTTAATCCATTAATAATTGGTGGATGAACGCTGATCAAAGCGACGCACATTTCCGCCATCAACCCCGCCAAAAACGGTTGGGGCCCACTGTTTAAAAATTATCACTCTATTATTATAGTTTCTTGATTTAAATGTCCACATTATGCCCGGCAATTATTCACAAAATTCACTATTGTGAAGAGAGACCATTAACCGCGTTTTGGGTCGTAGTAAACGCCGATTTCCATCTCCATTATATCCAGAGCCCACCCACGTTCACCTCCATTCCCCTTTATCCCACGAGCGCCCTCCCTGGGTACTTCATTTGACCCATCTTGGCGTACCACGCTACCGTCGCGATGGTTCTTTCCTCATCTCAAGAAAAAAAACGGGAAACCCAAAAGCCACCAAAAAGGGGAAATTTACATTAGAAAGGCTTCGAGTATAACCTTTTGGGAAAATACCCCAAAATTTTCCACCCCCAAAAAAATTTTAATTTAAGTTTTTAACTTCAAATTAATTTAGACTTATTTACCTTGCCAAAAATTGGGGGAATAACCCTTTCAATTTTGGATTCAGGTTAAATTTAAATGGTCATTATAATGTTAAATTAAATATACAGACTTGAGAAAAAAGAAGTCCTACTTTTGGGGAAATTTTACGATTCCGAAAACGATACAGTCGACCCTGATTTTCTGCTCACAAAATTAGCACACTATGGTATAAGGGGACCCACTAACTACCTAAAATCAAACCCCCAACAGAAGCCCAATACGGACACAAATGGCAACCCTTCCACAAAAAACAGTTTTGGGGTCCTCAGAAGGTCCTGGGGCCACCCCCCTTTCCCCATTTACATAAATGACCTCCAATGCATAAAATTTTAAACCCCTTTTTTTTGCAGATGACACAAAATATGTCTTCTCTCACCCAAACCTTTTAAAGGCCAACACTTTTAAAGCCGAAACGAAAAACAACATGGATGACGACTAAAAGCTTACTTCAATACTGACAAGACCTACTTCATACAGTTTGGAAGCAAAGTCACAAATGTTCCACTTAACATAACACTTAATGGTACACCCATCACAAGACTCACAGAGGGAAAATTCCCAGGAATCCACCTTGACAGTAGCCTTAATTCCCAAAAACATATACAACAAATTTCCAAGAAAATCTCGAAGACAGTAGGCATATTATCAAAGATACGCCATTATGTACCTCAATCAGCTCTCCTTGCACTATATCATTCACTTATCTACCCGTATCTCACCTATGGAATCTGTGCATGGGGATCAACAACGTTAAATCACCTTAGACCACTCATAACACAACAAAAGGCCGCAGTCAGAATGATAACAAATTCCCACTCTAGACAGCATACTCCACCAATATTCAAAAGTCTCAAACTACTCACCGTAAAGAACATTCATACTTACTCTTGTGCCTACTACATATATAAAACTTTACACTCTAATATAAACCCTCTGCTCAAAACTCTCCTCACCAACTTTAATAGGACCCATGACCACAACACACGACACAGATCACTTTTTGATATACCCCGTGTTCATATCAACCTATGTAAAAATTATATGCACATAAAGGGCCCCAGAATCTGGAATTCATTACCAGTAAATATTAAGATAATCTTGTCTGATAATCAATTTAAGACTCAACTCAAAACCACCTACTCACCCAAACCTAAATGATCATGCTATAAACTACTTTGAAAAATGCTCATTGTTACTTTCCTATACGATAATCTTAATTTTTAATAATATGTTACTATTATGTTACCCCCTACTCATATTATAAGTTAATGTCAAAAATGCTCAATGTTATTTTCCTTAAGATAATCTCAATTCCATATTATCATTCAAGAATCTTAACACCTGTAACAATCTAAGATCTAATATCATTATATAATAATTTAAACATTAAAATTTCATCATATTGTAATTTTGAAAATAATTTTTAACTAGAATAAACTCAATAAATTTCTCTAATATTAAGTACATATTTTTTAAGGACTAGAATAAGCTGCCCCTAATGCCATGGATGTCAGTGGCTCTCCTTGCACTCAATTTACATTGTAATTTCCCATACCCATGTAACCTGCAATGAAATAAAATTTGTTTGTTTGTTTGTTTGTTTGTTTGTTTATAATTTTTGCACTCTCTTTTGTCCACTTTGCCTTTATTATTATTATTATTAAACCTAGGAAGCAAAGGTTCATTAAGGCTTAAGTTTCGAGACCCTTAACAACCCCCAACAAAAACTGGTGCTGCTGCTGTTACTGTTGTTGCTCCACCACTGTTGTTGTTAGTAAGTAAGTAAGTAAGTTTATTCAGGTATACACAAATACATTTACATACATTATCATACATAGCAGCATATGTGTAGAGAACCTAGGATAACCCAAAAAAGTCAGAGAGTGACTTACTTCCATTGCTCCACTCCACTGTTACTGTTGTTGCTTCACTGTGCTTGCAATTTCTGTTGAGGGTAAAATATTCAAATTCATCCGTTTATGGCTTCTTCATTCGAGATATGAGAGACTACTGTTATATGTGACAATGAGTGGTGACATGATGGTGTGTACCATGGTGTGTACCATGGTGGTGTGTACCATGATGGTGTGTACCATGGTGTGTACCATGGTGGTGTGTACCATGGTGGTGTGTACCATGGTGGTGTACCATGGTGGTGTGTACCATGGTGGTGTGTACCATGGTGGTGTGTCCATGGTGGTACTATGATGGTACCAGATGGTGTGTACTATGTTGTACCATGATGGTGTGTACCATGGTGTACCATGGTGGTGTGTACCATGGTGTGTACCATGGTGGTGTGTACCATGGTGTGTACCATGGTGGTGTGTACCATGGTGGTGTGCACCATGGTGGTGTGTACCATGGTGGTGTGTACCATGGTGTGTACCATGATGGTGTGTACCATGGTGGTGTGTACCATGATGGTGTGTACCATGGTGGTGTGTACCATGGTGTGTACTATGATGTGTACCATGATGGTGTGTACCATGGTGGTGTACCATGATGGTGTGTACCATGGTGGTGTGTACCATGGTGTGTACCATGATGTGTACCATGATGGTGTGTACCATGATGGTGTGTACCATGGTGTGTACCATGATGGTGTGTACCATGGTGGTGTACCATGATGGTGTGTACCATGGTGGTGTGTACCATGGTGTACCATGATGTGTACCATGATGGTGTGTACCATGGTGGTGTGTACCATGATGGTGTGTACCATGGTGTGTACCATGATGTGTACCATGGTGTGTACCATGGTGGTGTGTACCATGGTGTACTATGATGTGTACCATGATGGTGTGTACCATGGTGGTGTACCATGATGGTGTGTACCATGGTGGTGTGTACCATGGTGTGTACCATGATGTGTACTATGGTGAGTACCATGATGGTGTGTACCATGGTGTGTACCATGATGGTGTGTACCATGGTGTGTACCATGGTGTGTACCATGGTGGTGTGTACCATGGTGGTGTGTACCATGATGGTGTGTACCATGGTGGTGTGTACCATGGTGTATACCATGGTGGTGTGTACCATGATGGTGTGTACCATGATGGTGTGTACCATGATAGTTATCATGGTGGTGTGTATCATGGTGGTGTGTACTATGATGGTGTGTACCGTGATGGAGTGTACCATGATGGAGTGTACCATGGTGGTGTGTACCATGATGGTGTGTACCATGATGGAGTGTATCATAATGGAGTGTAAAATAATGGAGTGTACCATGGTGGTGTGTACTATGGTTGTGTGTACCATGGTGGTGTGTACCATGGTGGTGTGTACCATGATGGTGTGTACCATGGTGGTGTGTAAAATGGTGTGTACCATGGTGGTGTGTACCATGATGGAGTTTACCATGATGGTGTGTACCATGGTGGTGTGTACCATGATGGAGTGTACCATGATGGTGTACCATGGTGGTGTGTACCATGATGGTGTACCATGGTGGTGTGTACCATGATGGTGTGTACCATGATGGTGTGTACCATGGAGTGTAGCATGATAGTGTACCATGATGGTGTGTACCATGATGGTGTGTACCATGATGGTGTGTACCATGGAGTGTAGCATGATAGTGTACCATGATGGTGTGTACCATGGTGGTGTGTACCATGATGGAGTGTACCATGATAGTGTACCATGATGGTGTGTACCATGATGGTGTGTACCATGATGGAGTGTACCATGATAAAGTGTATCATGGTGGTGTGTACCATGATGGTGTGTACCATGATGGAGTGTACCATGATGGAGTGTACCATGGTGGTGTGTACCATGGAGTGTACCATGATGGAGTGTACCATGGTGGTGTGTACCATGATGGTGTGTACCATGATGGTGTGTACCATGATGGTGTGTACCATGGTGGTGTGTACCATGATGGAGTGTACTATGGTGGTGTGTACCATGATGGATGGTACCATGATGGAGTGTACCATGATGGAGTGTACCATGATGGTGTGTACCATGATGGTGTATACCATGATGGAGTGTACCATGATAGTGTATCATGGTGGTGTGTATCATGGTGGTGTGTACCATGATGGTGTGTACCGTGATGGAGTGTACCATGATGGAGTGTACCATGGTGGTGTGTACCATGATGGAGTGTATCATAATGGAGTGTACCATGATGGTGTGTACCATGATGGTGTGTACCAAGGAGTGTACCATGGTGTGTACCATGATGGAGTGTACCATGGGGTGTACCATGGTGTGTACCATGATGGAGTGTACCATGGGGTGTACCATGGTGTGTACCATGGTGGTGTGTACCATGATGGAGTGTACTATGGTGGTGTGTACCATGATGGTGTGTACCATCATGGAGTGTACCATGATGGTGTGTACCATGATGGTGTGTACCATGGAGTGTACCATGGTGTGTACCATGATGGAGTGTACCACGATGGAGTGTACCATGATGGTGTGTACCATGATGGAGTGTACCATGATGGAGTGTACCATGGAGTGTACCATGGTGGTGTGTACCATGGTGGTGTGTACCATGATGGTGTGTACCATGATGGTGTGTACCATGATGGTGTGTACCATGATGGTGTGTACCATGATGGAGTGTACCATGATGGTGTGTACCATAATGGTGTGTACCATGATGGAGTGTACCATGGTGGTGTGTACCATGATGGAGTGTACCATGGTGGTGTGTACCATGATGGTGTGTACCATGATGGAGTGTACCATGATGGAGTGTACCATGATGGAGTGTACCATGATGGTGTGTACCATGATGGAGTGTACCATGATGTGTACCATGGAGTGTACCATGATGGTGTGTACCATGGAGTGTACCATGATGGTGTGTACCATGATGGTGTGTACCATGATGGTGTGTACCATGGGGTGTACCATGATGGAGTGTACCATGATGGTGTGCACTGTGATGGTGTACCTTATACCTTTACCTTTGAAGAGTTTGGAGAGTTTCTTTACTGTCTGAGCCCGGCCATGGGCCAGGCTCGTCTGGTGCTTGCCTGGTCAACCAGGCTGTTGGTGCTGGAGGCCCGCTGCCCCACATATCCGTCACAGCCTGGTTGATCTGGCACCTGGTGAAGATATTTGTCCAGTTTCCTCTTGAAGGCTTCTACACTTGTTCCAGCAGTGTTTCTGATATCTTAAGATAAGATAAGATTTCTTCAGATTTTTAACCCCGGAGGGTTAGCCACCCAGGATAACCCAAGAAAGTCAGTGCGTCATCAAGGACTGTCTGTCTTATTTCCATTGGGGTCCTGAATCTTGTCCCCCAGGCTGCGACCCACACCAGTCGACTAACACCCAGGTATCTATTTGCTGCTAGGTGAACATGACAACAGGTGTAAGGAAACATGTCGAAATGTTTCCACCCACCGGGAATCGAACCCGGGCCCTCCGTATGTGAAGCGAGAGCTCTAGCCACCAGACCCCGGATGTTGATACAGTGCTCCCTTATTGTCCCCACCGCACCCCTTCTCCTCACTGGGTCTATTTTACACTTCCTCCCATATCTCTCACTCCAGTATGTTGTTATGGCAGGGTGCAGATTTGGGACCAGGCCCTCAAGTACTTTCCAGGTATATATTATCATGCATCTCTCCCTCCTCCGCTCCAATGAGTACATGTTCAAGACTTGAAGGCGTTCCCAATAATTTAGATGTTTCACTGGCTCATTGTGAGCCGTAAATGATCTCTGTATTTGTTCCAGCTCTGATATTTGTACCATGATGGTGTGTACCATGATGGTGTGTACCATGATGGTGTGCACTGTGATGGTGTGCACCGTGATGGTATACTTGAAGTGGGTTTCAGGGTCAACGCCCCCACGGCTCGGTCTGAGACCAGGCCTCATGGTGGATCAGGGTCTGATCAACCAGGCTGTTACTGTTGGCCGCACGTAAACTGATGTACGAACCACAGCCCTGCTGGTCAGGTACTGACTTTAGGTGCCTGTCCAGTGCCTTCTTGAAGACAGCCAGGGGTCTATTGGTAATCCTCATTATGTATGCTGGGAGGCAGTTGAACAGTCTTGGGCCCCTGACACTTATTGTGTTCTCTCAATGTACTCGTGGTGCCCCTGCTTTTCATTGGGGAAATGTTGCATCTCCTGCCGAGTCTTTTGCTTTCATAGGAAGAGATTTTTATGTGCAAGTTTGGTACTAAGTCCTTTGCTTTCATAGGAAGAGATTTTTATGTGCAAGTTTGGTACTAATCCTGTAGGATTTTCCTAGTGTATATTATCATGCATCTTTCTCGCCTGTGTTCCAGGGAATACAAATCAAGGGACTTCAACCGTTCCCAGTAATTTATTTGCTTTATCATACTTATGTGTGCTGTGAAAGTTCTTTGTACACTCTCCAGGTCAGCAATTTCACCTGCCTTGAAGAGGGCAGTTAGTGTACAGAGGTATTCCAGCCTAGAGAGAACAAGCGATTTGAAGAGAATCATCATGGGCTTGGCATCCCTTGTTTTGAAGGTTCTCATTATCCATCCTATCATTTTCCTAGCGGATGCAGTAGATACATTGTTGTGGTCTTTGAAGGTGAGATCCTCTGACGTTATCACTCCCAGGTCCTTCACATTACTTTTTCACTATTGAATGGTTAGAATTTGTTGTATACCCTGATGCAGCTTTAATTTCCTCAAGTTTTCCATATCTGAGTACGTAGTTGAAATTTCTCTTCATTGAACTTCATATTGTTTTGAGTGGCCCATTTAAAGATTTAGTTGATGTCCGCTTGGAGTCTTGCAGTGTCTTCGATGGAGGAAACTGTCATGGCAATTTGGGTGTCATCCGCAAAGGAAGACACGGAGCTATGACTTACATCTCTGATATGAGGATTAGGATGGGAGCGCGTATAATGTGCCTTGTGGAATAGAGCTTTTCACCGTAGCTGCCTCAGACTTTACTCTGTTTACTATTTCTCTTGTGTTCTATTTGTTAGGAAGTTATAGATACATCTCCCAGCTTTTCCTGTTATTCCTTTATTTTGCATTTTGTGCGCTATTACACCGTGGTCGCACTTGTCGAAAGTTTTCGCAAAGTCTGTGTATACTACATCTGCATTTTGTTTATCCTCTATAGCATCCAGGACCTTGTCATAGTGGTCCAGTAGCTGGGACAGGCTGGAGCGACCTGCTTTAAACCCGTGTTGCTCTGGGTTGTGTAATTGATGGGTACGTATCTAGGTGGTTGGCAATCTTGCTTCTTAGAACCCATATGTGCCATGATGGTGTGCACTGTGAAGGTGTGCACCATGATGGTGTGCACAATGATGGTGTGCACCGTGATGGTGGTGAAGGTCTCTTGATCCATGACCATAATGTGTACTGTGATGGTGGTTAAGTGCTTTTGACCCAAGACCATGGTGTGTACCATGATGGTGGTGAAGTACTCTTGATCCAAGACCATGATGTGTACCATGATGGTGGTGAAGTGCTCTTGATCCAAGACCATGGTGTATACTTGGAGTATACCTGGAGAGATTTCTGGGGGTCAATGCCCCCACGGCCCAGTCTGTGACCAGGCCTCATGGTGGATCAGGGCCTGATCAACCAGGCTGTTACTGTTGGCCGCACACAACCTGACGTACGAACCACAGCCAGGCTGGTCAGGTACTGACTTTAGGTGCCTGTCTAGTGCCTGCTTGAAGACAGCCAAGGGTCTATTGGTAATCCCCTTTATGTATGCTGGGAGGCAGTTGAACAGTCTTGGGCTCCTGACACTTATTGTGTTGTCTTTTATCGTGCTAATGGCATCCCTGCTTTTCATTGAGGGGATGTTGCATCATCTGCCGAGTCTTTTGCTTTCATAGGGAGTGAATTTTGTGTGCAACTTTGGTATTAATCCCTTTAGGATTTTCAGTGTATACAGTGGACCCCCGAGTTACGAGCACCTCAGAAATCGTACAATTATGTAAGTGTAATATTGTAAGTGCTTTTGTAAGTGTATTTTTGGGGGTCTGAAATGGACTAACCTACTTGACGTTATTCCTTAAGGGAGAAAATTTGTTCGGTAATGGAACTTGAGCAGCCTTCTGGAATGAATTATGCTCGTAACTCGGGGGTCCACTGTACAATATAATCATGTATCTCTCCCGCCTGCATTCTAGGGAGTACAGGTTGAGGAACCTCAAGTGTTCCCAGTAATTGAGGTGTTTTATCACAGTTATGTGTGCCGTGAAGGTTCTCTGTACATTTTCTAAGTCAGCAATTTCACCTGCCTTGAAAAATGCTGTTCGTTTGCAGCAATATTCCAGCCTAGACAGAACAAGCGACTTGAAGAGTGAAGAGTGTCATCATGGGCTTGGCATCCCTAGTTTTGAAGGTTCTCATTATCCATCCTGTTATTTTTCTAGCAAATGTGATTGATACAATGTTATGGTCTTTGAAGGTGAGATCCTCTGACATGCTCACTCCCAGGTCTTTTACATTAGTTTTTTGCTCTATTGTATGGTTGTAATTTGTTTTATACTCTGATGTAGTTTTAATTTCCTTACGTTTTCCATATCAGAGTAATTGAAATTTCTCATCATTGAACTTCATATTGTTTTCTACAGCCCATTTAAATATTTGGTTGATGTCCTCCTGGAGTCTTGCGGTGTCTTCAATGGAGGACAATGTCATGCAAATTCGGGTGTCATCTGCAAAGGAAGACACTTCGCTGTGGCTTATATCCCTGTCTATGTCAGATATGAGGATGAGGAACAAGATGGGAGTGAGTACTGTGCCTTGTGGAACAGAGCTTTTCACCGTAGCCACCTCAGACTTTACTCTGTTTACTACTTCTCATTGTGTTCTATTTGTTAGGAAATTATATATCCATCTACCAACTTATCCTGTTATTCCTTTATCACACATTTTGTGTGCTATTACACCATGGTCACACTTGTCAAAGGCTTTTGCAAAGTCTGTGTATATTACATCTGCATTTTGTTTGTCTTCTAGAGCATCCAGGACCTTGTCATAGTGGTCAAATAGTTGGGACAGACAGGAGCGACCTGCTCTAAACCCATGCTGCCTTGGGTTGTGTAAGTGATGGGTATCTAGATGGGTGGCGATCTTGCTTCTTAGAACCTTTTCAAAGATTTTTATGATATGGGACGTTAGTGCTATCGGTCTTTAGTTCTTTGCTATTGCTTTACTGCCCCCTTTTGTGGAGTGGGGCTATGTCTGTTGTTTTTAGCAACTGCGGGACAATCTCAGTGTCCATGCTCCCTCTCCATAGGATGTTAAAAGCACGTGTTAGTTAGTTTTTAGTTTAATATCTTTATTATGCACCCCGTACCCATCCTGTGGGCGGTAGTGATAGGGGCTTCTTGCAGTTCTTGATGAACACGGAGGTCCATGAGTCTGGGCCTGGGGCAGAGTGCATGGGCATGTCATTTACCATGATGGTGAAGTGCTCTTGATCCAAAGTCCTAAACAAGTCATTAAGTTTATCAGTCTGTCCATACATGGTCCTGGTGCTAAGTATCCATCATTATTATAGGTTTGAGGCTGATTGGTAAACACATTTTCCAGGTATCACATGGAAATCAGTAAACAAACCATGGTACGGGTGGGGCTCGAACTCACAGCGAGTCGTAAAACTCCAGGCCAGTGCATAGGCCACTGGAAACCAGTTATCCAGTTTGTTTAGTAAAAACCAATACACTAAGACCTCGACTTTCAAACACATTGGAGACCTCTAAATTGTGTGTAATATTCATAATACAGGAAGTCTTCAACTTGCTGACATGTTGGGGATCTTCTGTATTGTGTATAATGATGTATAATAATGATATTATACACAATAATGATATTACAGCCTCTCTTAGGGACTTAGCGTCGTACTTGTTTACCGATGACTCAGACTTACGACAGACTCTCTGACCAGTATGCATACCTAAGTAATGTATATTCAAGCTGATTTCCTCTATTCTAATTATTGTAATATACAGTACACTACTGTATAAACCTTTAAAAATATACTATAAATGTTGCAAATGGTGCAAAGGTGACAGTAAAACAATATCAAAGATGGTTGATGCAAGCCCACTACCATTATAGTATGCTCCTCACTTAGTGACAAATTTGTTTACCGACGTGGTCTTAGGAACGGAACTTCGTTGTTAAGTGAGGAGAGGACGTGGTTATACACAAATAACCTGCGCATAGGAGAGAGAGAAGTTAATGACGACATTTCAGTCCGATTTGGACCATTGACAACCTTCAAACTTCTTAATGTTCATTAACTGAGATATCTCTCTCCATTATTTGGCTGGATAATAGAATTTATTAAATACAGTGGTACCCCAAGTTTCGTACAGCTCCCAACTGAACAATTACGTATGTAAGTATTATTGTAAGTGGTTTTGTAAGTGTATTTTTGGGGGTCTGAAATGGACTAATCTAATTTACATTATTCCTTATTGGAACAAATTTGTTCGGTAACGGCACTCAAACAGCCTTCTGGAACGAATTATGCCCGAAACTCGGGGTACCACTGTATATATATACTAGTTATGTAGCCAGACTTGAGGTTATGATGTGGGAAACACAGTTCCTGTACTTTAAGTCAGACGAGAATATTGCAGTTAAACAGACATTGTTGAGTATGTTTCCTTTAGCCATCAAGTCAGTCTGCCTTGTTAGTGTGTTTAAAAAATTAATATTCAATAATTTTTTTTTTTTTTTTATTAACACATCGGCCGATTCCCACCAAGGCAGGGTGGCCCGAAAAAGAAAAACTTTCATCATCATTCACTCCATCACTGTCTTGCCAGAGGGGTGCTTTACACTACAGTTATAAAACTGCAACATTAACACCCCTCCTTCAGAGTGCCGGCACTGTACTTCCCATCTCCAGAACTCAAGTCCGGCCTGCCGGTTTCCCTGAATCCCTTCATAAATGTTACTTTGCTCACACTCCAACAGCACGTCAAGTATTAAAAACCATATGCCTCCATTCACTCCTATCAAATACGCTCACACATGCTTGCTGGAAGTCCAAGCCCTCGCACACAAAACTTCCTTTACCCCTCCTCCAACCTTTCCTAGGCCGACCCCTACCCCGCCTTCCCTCCACTACAGATTTATACACTCTCGAAGTCACTCTGTCTCGTTCCATTCTCTCTACATGTCCAAACCACCTCAACAACCCCTCCTCAGCTCTCCGGATAATGTTTTTGGTAATCCCGCACCTCCTCCTAATTTCCAAACTCCGAATTCTCTGCATTATATTCACACCACACATTGACCTCAGACCGACATCTCACTGCCTCCAGCCTTCTCCTCGTTGCAACATTCATCACCCATGCTTCACACCCATATAAGAGCGTTGGTATAACTATACTCTCATACATTCCCCTCTTTACTTCCATGGACAAAGTTCTTTGTCTCCACAGACACCGAAGTGCTCCACTCACCCTTTTCCCCTCATCTATAATAATAATAATAATAATAATAATTTTTATTTCAATGCATGTTACAAGTGTACAATGTTATTGGTAGTTACAATTATAAAACAATTATAAAACTGTAATGCAAGGAGAGCCACTGGCATGCCATGGCATTAGGGGCAGTTTATTCTAGAGACTTATTCACTAAGTACTTAATGCTAAAGAAATTGATTGAGTTTATTCTAGTTCTGTATTATTTAAATTATTAAATGGTTATACATACTATTAAAAGACAATACAAGAGAAATTGGTTGAGTTTAATCTAGTTGTAGAATTTATTTCAAATTACAGTATGTTGATGCTATACTAGTATAATAACAATACTAGAAATAGTTTTTAGAGTTTCATCTAGGTATATATTTTATTTCAAATTAAGAAAATGATGATACTATAAGATATTAAATGACAATAGATGATATGAAACAACAATGTTAAGGGGGATTGAAATATCAAATTGGGGACTTTTAAAAAATAATATTGGGTTTAAGTTTTTTAAAAGATGAGTATTTAGTATAGGGTGAGTAAAGGGGTTTTTGAAAGAGTCTTTTAAATTTTGGACAAGGGTTTAATTTTATATTTACTGGAATGAATTCCAGATTTTGGGGCCCCTTTTTGTGCATAGAATTTTACATTGCTAGTATGGGCCCCGGTATGTCAAATAGGGTCGGGCTTTTGTCATGTCTGTGGGACCTATTAAAGTTGTTGAGGAGTAAATTTTTTTAAGGGGTTTTAAATTTCAGTAGAGTTTTCAAAACAAGGACATGAAAGGGAAAAATATTTTTATGGTGAAGTTTTTTGTTTTAAATAAGGAAAGGGGTTCCCGAGGGAATTTTTCATCCTGACTGGCCCCCGTTGGGTTTTGAGTGGCCCAAGGTGATTTAATGTTGTTGAGCCCTATGAAGAACCTATG
>WNWK01048246.1:0-13625 GCA_009830355.1 Cherax destructor
GAAATGGCCCAAACAGGTGAGAAAGTGGCCCAAACATGTGTGAAAGTGGCCTAAACATGTGTGAAACTGGCACAAATGTGAAACTGGCATAAACATGTGTGAAACTGGCTCAAACATGTGTGAAACTGGCCCAAACATGTGTGAAACTGGCCCAAACATGTGTGAAACTGGCCCAAACATGTGTGAAAGTGGTAAGGCAAATGCCAAAAATAATAAACATGAATATAATTGAAAACTCCATTGGGAAGTGGAACAGAATTCTTCTTCCGTAAGCCATGTGTATCATAAGAGGCGATTAAAATGCTGGGAGCAAGGGACTAGTAACCCCTTCTCCTGTATAATATTACTATTATATTTAAACGGAAAACTTTTTTTTTTTTTTTAGGTCACCCTGCCTCGGTGGGATACGGCCAGTTTGTTAAAAAAAAATTAAAAGTGCTGTATTAGCGATGTGCCTGTACCTGCACTCTGAAAGAGGAGTGAATATGTTCAGAGGGGGATTTGAACCGTGATGCATGCATACTTCTGACAACACAGCTGTTGAATGAATGATGGTGAATGTGTTTTCGTTTTTCAACCATTGGGGAGACGGCTAGCATGCTAAAAACAATAACTTTTTCAGCAAAATATCGAAGACAGTTAATGTTTGGAAGAAGTGCGACGACTGTTAGATAATTATTGACAATGATAGAGGGTAATGTATGCGTACTCACCTATTGTGGTTGCAGGGGTTGAGTCATAGCTCCTGGCCCTAACTCTTCACTGGTCACTGCTAGGTCCTCTCTTTCCCTGTTCCATGAGCTTTATCATACCTCTTCTTAAAGCTATGTATGGATCCTGCCTCCACTACACCACTCTCTAGACTATTCCACTTCCTGACAATTCTATGACTGAAGAAATACTTCCCAACATCCCTGTGACTCATCTGAGTCTTCAACTTCAACTGTGACCCCTTGTTGCTGTGTTACATCTCTGGAACATCCTGTCCCTATCCACTTTGTCAATTCCTCTCAGTATTTTATGTGTGTGCCCTGTCAGTGGGTCAGCAATTCATACTAACAATGTTCCTTGTTATAAACCATGGAACGGTGGGGTTTGAACCCTACCTGAGTGAAGGTGGGGTTCAAAGTGAGTGAGATGTGAAATGCCAGGCCAGTGTGTAAGCCACTGGGCCAGCTGGCTTGGAGTTTTGCAACTCATCCACCATGGATTCAAACTACACCCATTCTGTGGTTTGTCTGCAACGGATAGTATGATTTTCTGAGTTCCTTGTTATATCGTTACAATCATAAGGCAGTTTCAAGTTTGTCAACATAGAAAGCCCTCAATTTGTGGAACTAACAGGGAGAAGAACAGTTGGCTAGTACTGGTGATTGTGGTAGACAGAGATGAAATTGCTTTGCCATCATTGCAACAATAAATAGAACTCCACAGCCAAACTTGTCTGGTGTTTCCGAATCAACTGACCCAACAGATTTTGTCCAATACTCTCCGAGTCCATTAAATTGAGGTGTGTTAAATCAAGAGTTAGCTACACAGTACTTAATTTCTATTAAATGTTTAACACAGCCCACAATCTGGAGAATATTTTTACATTTCGGTCCATCCTGGAGGCTTATTTTTTTCAACAAACCAGTCATATCCTACCAAGGCAGGGTGACTCAAAAAAGAAATACTTTCACCATCATTCACTTAATCATTGTATTGCCAGATACTACAGCTCAAAACTGCAGATATTCCCACCTGTCCTTCAGAGTGCAAGAACTGTACTTCCCACCACCAGGACTCAAGTCTGGCTAACTGGTTTTCCTAAATCCTTTCATAAAATGTTACCTTGCTCACCTCCAACAGCTGTCAAATCCCAAAACCATTTGCTTCTAACACACTTGCATATGCCTGCTGGATGTAAAAGCCCCTCACACACAAAGCCTCCTTTACCCCCCTCCCTCCAACCTTTCCTAGGGCAACCACTACCCCACCTTCCCTATTAATATTATTATATTCAGAGAAGTGTTAATAATGTTAGTGTTGTACAGTGCCTAGAGAAGTGTTAATAATGTTAGTGTTGTACAGTGCCTAGAGAAGGAAGGAATAACAAGATTTGATCTGAACAAGGGTAGGGTAGCCCCAGTTTCCTAGATCAAGAGCTCTCCCTCAGCATCAGTGCTCCCCACTTGAAGGTCAGTTGATGCCTCACTAATACAGCTGGTTAGCTTCCACACCACCAACTTAAAACAAATCACAGCCCTTTTTTTTCACTTGCCAGTGCATGTAAAAGTCTGAAAACATGTTTACACTATCATTTATTAAGTGTACAATAGCACTAGGCTTAAAAACGATGCAAAATTAAAAATAATATGTAAAAAAAAAAATGGAAAATTGCTGAAAACCATCCCAGGAACAAGGCAAGCACCGAAAATAAAAACACGAATATAATTTAAAAGTTCCATATCAGCGAAGCGCCCAAAAGCAAGCACTGAATTAACGAGGCATGCCTGTATTACTGACTTACCTGCTTAGGATCATTAATGATGAGCGTTCCTCCAGACACAGTGAAGCGTCTGTCATCCAAGGGGTTGATCTGCTTGGACTTTAGCGCCTCGTTTTCATACGTTTCTTTGTACCACTGGTAAGTTGGGTGCGGGTAACCATCGGCTTGCAGGAGAAACAAAATAGTGCAAGGTGAAAATCATGAATTACAATGCAATAATGTTGGTAGAATTACCGGTAATATGTTAGGTAAAAGGACACAAGTGCAACTAATGTTACATCATATTGTGGCAACATTTCACTCTCCAACATTTCACTCTGAGGTAATCAGTCCCTCAGGCTGGAGTTGATGTAATCGACTCCAGCCTGAGGGATTGATTACCTCAAACTCCTTCTGATCTTCACATTCTTCTTTGTATAGGACTGATGAAGCCACTGTGTGGCAAAACGTTTTCTCAATAAAGATACCCAAGTGTTGCACATGTGTCTAATTTATCAAGTGTTGTTTACCCATATGCCCCGTTGTCATGTGGCAATGACCGAGTGTTCTCAGCTTGAGGTCTGCAGAATATCATACTCTAAACTCACTTCATCTATCTGGGGAACAGGTTTGGTCCATGATATGGGAAGGGTAGCTCTGATTCCCCTGGATCAAGAGCCCTACATTAGCCTCAAGGCACCCTCCCCATCCCTCAAAGGGAAGAAAGTGCAGAAAGATCAAGTACTCCCTAACGAAGCGTATGTTGTATACACAGCTACGTTCTCAAAAACAAAAGATTTAAAAAAATAATTTTCATTTTTAATACTAGTTGTCTCCCACCAAGGCAGGGTTGACTTAACCCTTTCAGGGTCCAAGGCCATTTTCGGAAGGGGTGCACCAGTGTCTCAAGAATTTTCAAAAAAAATATTCTTATTTTTTCTTATGAAATGGTAGAGAATCTTTTTCTTAAGGTAAGTAGGTAGTAGGTTGGTAGACAGCAACCACCCAGGGAGGTACTACCGTCCTGCCAGGTGACTGTGAAACAGAAACCTGAAACTGTTTTACATGATGGTAGGATTGCTGGTGTCTTTTTTCTGTCTCATAAACACGCTGGATAACAGGTATATCTAGCTACTTCTACTTACACTTTAGGTCACACTACACTGGCATACACATGCATATATATACATAACACATCTAGGTTTTTCTTCTTTTTCTTAATAGCTCTTGTTCTTTTTATTTTCTCTATTGTCCATGGGGAAGTGGAAAAGAATCTTTCCTCCGTAAGTCATGCGTGTCGATGAGGCGACTAAGATGCCGGGAGCAATGGGCTATAACCCTTCTCCTGTACAAACCACTAAAAACAAGAAGAAAAAAAACTTTTATAAAAGGGTTGTCTGAATGTGCGTGGATGTAGTGCGGATGATAAGAAAGAGATGATTGCCGATGTTATGAATGAAAAGAAGTTGGATGTCCTGGCCCTAAGCAAACAAAGCTGAAGGGGGTAGGCGAGTTTCAGTGGGAGAAATAAATGGGATTAAGTCAGGAGTATCTGAGAGAGTTAGAGCTAAGGAAGGGGTAGCAATAATGTTGAAGGATCAGTTATGGAAGGAAAAGAGGGAATATAAATGTGTAAATTCAAGGATTATGTGGATTAAAATAAGGGTCGGATGCGAAAAGTGGGTCATAATAAGCGTGTATGCACCTGGAGAAGAGAGGAGTGTAGAGGAGAGAGAGATTTTGGGAAATGTTAGCGAATGTATAGGAACTTTTGAACCAAATGAGAGAGTAATTGTGGTAGGGGACCTAAATGCTAAAGTGGGAGAAACATGCAGAGAGGGTGTGGTAGGTAAGTTTGGGGTGCCAGGTGTAAATGATAATGGGAGCCCTTTGATTGAACTTTGTATAGAAAGGGGTTTAGTTATAGGAAATACATATTTTAAGAAAAAGAGGATAAATAAGTATACAAGATATGATGTAGGGCGTAATGACAGTAGTTTGTTGGACTATGTATTGGTAGATAAAAGACTGTTGAGTAGACTTCAGGATGTACATGTTTATAGAGGGGCTACAGATATATCAGATCACTTTTTAGTTATAGCTACAGTGGGAGTAAAAGGTAGATGGGATACAAGGAAAATAGAATCAGTAAGTAAAAGAGAGGTGAAGGTTTATAAACTAAAAGAGGAGGCAGTTAGGGTAAGATATAAACAACTATTGGAGGATAGATGGGCTAGTGAGAGTGTAGGCAATGGGGTCGAAAATGTATGGGGTAGATTTAAAAATGTAGTGTTAGAGTGTTCAGCAGAAGTTTGTGGTTACAGGCGAGTGGGTGCGGGAGGGAAGAGGAGCGATTGGTGGAATGATGATGTAAAGAGAGTAGTAAGGAGAAAAGTTAGCATATGAGAGGTTTTACAAAGTAGAAGTGATGCAAGGAGGGAAGAGTATATGGAGAGAAAAAGAGAGGTTAAAGAGTGGTGAAGCAATGTAAAAAGAGAGCAGATGAGAGAGTGGGTGAGATGTTATCAGCAAATTTTGTTGAAAATAAGAAAAAGTTTTGGAATGAGATTAATAAGTTGAGGAAGCCTAGAGAACAAATGGATTTGACAGTTAAAAATAGGAGGAGAGTTGTTAAATGGAGAGTTAGAGGTATCGGGAAGATGGGAGAATATTTTGAGGATTTGTTAAATGTTGATGAAGACAGGAAGCTGTGATTTGTGTGTAGGGCAAGGAGGAATAACATCTTGTAGGAGTGTGGAAGAGCCAGTTGTGGGTGTAGGGAAGTTCGTGAGGCAGTGGGTAGAATGAAAGGGGTAAGGCAGCTGGGATTGATGGGATAAAGATAGAAATGTTAAAAGCAGGTGGGGATATAATTTTGGAGTGGTTGGTGCTATTATTTAATAAATGTATGGAAGAGGGTAAGGTACCTAGGGATTGGCAGAGAGCGTGTATTGTTCCTTTGTATAAAGGCAAAGGGGACAAAAGAGAGTGCAAAAATTATAGGGAATAAGTCTGTTGAGTGTACCTGGTAAAGGTATGGTAGAGTTTATTGAAAGAATTAAGAGTAAAACAGAAAGCAGAATAGCAGATGAACAAGGGGGGTTTAGGAAAGGTAGGGGTGTGTAGACCAAGTGTTTACAGTGAAACATATAGGTGAACAGTATTTGGATAAGGGTAAAGATGTTTTTGTGGCATTTATGGATTTGGAAAAGGCATATGATAGGGTAGATAGGGGGCAATGTGGCGGATGTTGCAGGTGTATGGAATAGGAGGAAGGTTACTGAAAGCAGTGAAGAGTTTTTATGAGGATAGTGAGGCTCAGGTTAGAGTGTGTAGGAGGGAGGGACTATTTCCCAGTAAAAGTGGGCCTTAGACAAGGATGTGTGATGTCACCGTGGTTGTTCAATATATTTATAGATGGGGTTGTAAGAGAAGTGAATGCGAGGGTCTTGGCAAGAGGTGTTGGGCTAAAAGATAAAGAAGCAAATACAAAGTGGGAGTTGTCACAGTTGCTTTTGCTGATGACACTGTGCTTTGGGAGATTCTGAAGAGAAGCTGCAGAGGTTGGTGGATGAATTTGGTAGGGTGTGTAAAAGAAGAAAATTGAAAGTGAATATAGGAAAGAGTAAGGTGATGAGGATAACAAAAGAATAGGTGACGAAAGATTGGATATCAGATTGGAGGGAGAGAGTATGGAGGAGGTGAATGTATTCAGATATTTGGGAGTGGACATGTCGGCGGATGGGTCTATGAAGGATGAGGGGAATCATAGAATTGATGAGGAAAGGGTGAGTGGAGCACTTGGAGTCTGTGGAGACAAGAACCTTGTCCATGGAAGTAAAGAGGGGAATGTATGAGAGTATAGTTATACCAACGCTCTTATATGGGTGTGAAGCATGGGTGATGAATGTTGCAACGAGGAGAAGGCTGGAGGCAGTGGAGATGTCATGTCTGAGGTCAATGTGTGGTGTGAATATAATGCAGAGAATTCGGAGTTTGGAAATTAGGAGGAGGTGCGGGATTACCAAACGATTGTCCAGAGAGCTGAGGAGGGTTGTTGAGATGGTTTGGACATGTAGAGAGAATGGAACGAGACAGAGTGACTTCGAGTATATAAATCTGTAGTGGAGGGAAGGCGGGGTAGGGGCGGCCTAGGAAAGGTTGGAGGGAGGGGTAAAGGAAGTTTTGTGTGCGGGGGGCTTGGACTTCCAGCAAGCATGTGTGAGCGTATTTGATAGGAGTGAATGGAGGCATATGGTTTTAATACTTGACGTGCTGTTGGAGTGTAGCAAAGTAACATTTATGAAGGATTCGGGGAAACCGGCAGGCGGACTTGAGTTCTGGAGATGGGAAGTACAGTGCCGGCACTCTGAAGGGAGGGTGTTAATGTTGCAGTTTTATAACTGTAGTGTAAAGCACCCTTCTGGCAAGACAGTGATGGAGTGAATGATGATGAAAGTTTTCTTTTTCGGGCCACCCTGCCTTGGTGGGAATCGGCCGATGTGTTAATAAAAAAAAAAAATAATAAAACAAAAAGTACGAAATTTGATTGAAAATTGACGAAATTATGCTCTCGCAAATTTTGATGCGTCAACGATATTTACACATCGGTGATTTTGCCAACTTTGACTCCCATTTTAGGCCAATTACATTATTCCAGTCGACCAAATTCTTTGCTATTTCACTAGTATTACTTCTATTCTATCGATTGAGCACAACTGTTTCAACTACAAAATAAAGTGATTGAAAATTGGTAATTTAGGCCAATTTAACTAAAAGTTCAAAATATTCCAATTTCAAAATAGGGTCCAGAATAAACAATGTAGGCATTCCTGGCACTAAACTAACATTTCCTCTGATCATTAGTTACGTTTTCAGTCTTTACAAATGACTTTTTATTCACATAATGAATTTTTATTCAAACCAAAAAATGGAAGATTTACTGTTATGCAATATTGTAATAATTGTACAAATAATATCACCACATTTGTGAATGTATATTAGACCCACCAGCTGGCGCGTATTAGACATGTGAGGTCATTTGTTTAATATTGAACATTGGCAAAAATTTAACATTTCCATTACTTTGAGCTATTTAAAGCCATTTCCAATACTAAAACCAATCAAAATCATCTCATATCTGTAATATATCTTCCATTCTATCAAATGAGATCAAGAAATCACAAATACAACTTTTAAAAGTACACGAAAAACACTGCAAAGTGCTGTTTTAATTGAAAATTACGGTTTCAGTTTTTCTCTCATTATGCACTGAGTGCTGCAGGATTTGTTTTATGTGGTGCACACTTACCACATAGATGTATTCTCTCATATCCAGGCCCAAATTTACCACTCACAGCTTATCTGAGTGAGCTGAGCTCATGATGTAGAACTACAGTTTGGACCCTGAAAGGGTTAAACAAAAACTTAAGTTTTCCTTTTACATTTAGTAATGTGTATAGGAGGAGGGTTAACAGCCCCTTGTTCCCAGCATTTTAGCCCATCTTACGACACACATGACTTACAGAGGAAGAATTCTATTCCAATTCCCCATGGAGATGAAAGGAAATAGTAAGTAAGTAAGTTTATTCAGGTATACACAAATACAGTTACATAGATCATCATACTTAGCAGCATATGTGTAGAGAACCTGGGATAACCCAAAAAAGTCAGACAGGGTGACTTATTTCCATTGGGGTCCATTTAATACCTTAATATTATACACTGTAGGAGATATATGTTTTTATACTATAAAGAACATATACAAGAACTATTATGAAAATGAAGAAAACTCAGATGGGTGTGTATATATATATATATACACGTGTTCATGAATGTGTAGTGACACCTAAGAAGTAGCCAGATGTACTTATTTTCTTGAGTGTTTATGAGACAGAAAGAAAAAACACCAGCAATCTTACCATTGTGTAAAATAATTACAGGTTTCTGTTTCACACGCATTTGGCAAGATGGTAGTACCTCCCTGGGTGGTTGCTGTCTACCAACCTACTACCACAGGATGGTAGTACCTCCCTGGGTGGTTGCTGTCTACCAACCTACTACCACAGGATGGTAGTACCTCCCTGGGTGGTTGTCTACAAACCTACTACCACAGGATGGTAGTACCTCCCTGAGTGGTTGCTGTCTACCAACCTACTATAACAGGATGGTAGTACCTCCCTGGGTGGTTGCTGTCTACCAACCAACTACCACAGGATGGTAGTACCTCCCTGGGTGGTTGCTGTCTACCAACCTACTACCACAGGATAGTAGTACCTCCCTGGGTGGTTGCTGTCTACCAACCTACTAAAAAAATAGAAAAAAGGTAAAAAGTCTAGAACATTACATACCTATACACATAACAGAGACATAGTTGATCACTTCCCTCCGCACGAGGTCAAACATGGCGTTTTTAGGCTGGGTGACGATAATGGGAGCCCGGGGTATCTTCGTGGGGTCCTTGACCAGGAAGCCGTACTCGTGGTCTCGCTCGACAGACTCGTCGATCAACATGTCTATGTTGCCCTGAGGTATTTCACAGATGTACAGCAGTGGCTCCTCCCCATCCACCATCAACAGGCCCCATTCTTTGTGTCGATATGAGTAACTGTGAAGAAACAGAACATAACAGAAAATTTTGGACAACATTTTGGTCCATACTAAATCATTACCAAGATGCATTAGAGATTAAAAGTAGGTTAACAACTTCTTACATAGAAAAGCCCAAAGTTTCAAGCAGAACTAGCTGGGTGACGATAATGGGAGCCCGGGGTATCTTCGTGGGGTCCTTGACCAGGAAGCCGTACTCGTGGTCTCGCTCGACAGACTCGTCGATCAACATGTCTATGTTGCCCTGAGGTATTTCACAGATGTACAGCAGTGGCTCCTCCCCATCCACCATCAACAGGTATGTAATGTTCTAGACTTTTTACCTTTTTTCTATTTTTTTAGTAGGTTGGTAGACAGCAACCACCCAGGGAGGTATTGGACATATGTATCTGTTTTATTTTCTATCACATCGACTGTTTCCCACCAAGGCAAGGTGACACAAAAATGAAGAAAACACTTTCACCATCACTCACTCCATCACTGTCTTAAAGGTACACTAACATCACAGTTCAGATGTCCCTCCAAATTGTAACATAACTCCACCCCTCCTTCAGAGTGTAGGCATTGTAGTACTTCCCACCACCAGGACTCAAGTCCAGCTAACCGGTTTCCCTGAATCCCTTCATAAATGCTACTTTGCTCACATTCAGTCATAAAACCATTTGCCTCCACTCACTCCTATCGAACATGCTCACACATGCTGCTGGATGTCCAAGCCCCTGCATGGGCCTGTGAAAGTGCGTGAACCATGGGTGAACCATAGAACAGATGAATAGAAAGAAGTTTCCCATGGAGACATAAAGGTTTTGAATGCTGCAGTGAAAAGGATACCTTTGATACACTTTTGATGAGTTCTGAGAGTTTTCTACTCCCAGAACCCGGCCACAGGCCAGGCTCATCTGGTGCTTGCCTAATCAACCAGGGTGTTACTACTGGTGGTCTGCCGGCCCACATATCCATCACAGCCTGGTCGATCTGGCACCTGGTGAAGATACTTGCCACAGGCAGTGGAGACATCATATTTGAGAGCACTGTGTGGTGTGAAAATCACTTAGAAATTAAGAGGCTATGTGGATAGCCAAGGGTATAATTCAGTGAGTTCAGAATGAGCTGTTGGGGTGGTGTGGGCATGTAGAAGATGGACAGGGATAGCTTGATGAAGAGGGTGTATAAATCTGGGGTGGAAGGTAGAAAGGGAAGGGGTCATCTTATGAATGGTTAGCTGGATAAAAGTACAAGAGGCTTTGAGTTTTAGGGACTTAAGCATCCAGCAGGCTTGTGGGAGCGTGTTAGGGGTGAAATGCAGACATGCGGCTTTTAATAGACGTGCTGTTGGAGTGTGAGCAGGGTATCTTTTATGAAGGTAGTCAGGGGGAACCAGTTAGCTAGATTTGAGTAATGGAGGTGGGGAGGGCAGTGCCTGCACCCAGACACTCTGAAGAAGAGGTGAGGATGTTGCAATCGGAGGGGTAATCAATTGTGATGTCAGCTCTCTTCTGGATAGAGTGAATGATGGTGACTGTGTTTTCCTTTTGAGTCATCTTGCCATGGCCGGGACAGCCGTTGTGCTAAAATAAATACAGGAATACTACCTCGCTAATACGGTGGGTTAGGTTCCAGACCACCACTTTAAACGAATCACGGTCATTTTTTTCACTCGCCAGTGCATATAAAAGCCTATAAAATATTTACACTATCATTTATTTGATGTGCAATAATGCTAGACCTAAAAAAAGATGCAAAGTAAAATTAATAAATTAAAATAGTGCCAAAAAAAATATCTTAAGAGGCAAGCACCAAAAATAACGAACAAGAATATAATTAAAAGCGCTTTTAGTGAAGCGCCCATATGAACAAGGTACGCTTTTATAGGTTTGATCAAAGGAAGGGTAGCTCCAATGCCTCAGAGCAAAAAGCTCTTCACCTGCATCAAGACATCCCAAATGAAAAGTAAGGTAGACAACTCAACATAATTACAAATCATTTTTAACCAATAAGTCAAAACAGATTCCTTTAAATACTATCCTTAAAAAAAAATATTAGTGTAATTTAGAGTTGAATGCAGAAAACCCACAATTTAATGGACCACAATTTAAAAACAGGGGAAAAAAAGCCTCTCCCCCACTTAGCACGTCTCGTTTAGGGACGACTCAGCCTACGACCAGCTCTTGACCAGTATGTATACCTAAATAATATATATTAGAGCTGATTTCCTCTATTCTGTTTGTTACAATAT
The DNA here is from genome assembly GCA_009830355.1 of Cherax destructor. Classification (NCBI taxonomy): domain Eukaryota; kingdom Metazoa; phylum Arthropoda; class Malacostraca; order Decapoda; family Parastacidae; genus Cherax; species Cherax destructor. Next base: position 11,316 of record WNWK01048246.1, read on the forward strand.
ACAGTACACTACTGTATAAACATTTTAAACTATACCAGAAATGTATACCCGGATTACGTTGGGTGGGGTAACGATAAATTCGGAAGACTATACCTTTTTTTCCCTAAAAATAATAGTTGGTAACGATAATCCGCTCGGAAAAAGCTATTCGTCTTGGACGCGTAAAATGCCCCTCGGATGGCACAACGCTCCATCCAGAGTCAGTGTGCCATTGGGTTCGATTCCCAGCCAGGGCAGAAACATTGGGCGTGTTTCTTTACACCTGTTGTCTATGTTCCCCATCAGTAAAATGGGTACCTGGGTGTTAGTCGACTGGTGTGAGTCGCATCCTAGGACACTGACCTAATCTGCCCAAATCTCCCGCATAACAAGGGACTTTCTAAAAGTAGTATGTCACTGATGTCAGCTAGGCCTGTATACCATGTACATGTACTTGTAGTAAATAAAGAATATTATTATTATTATTATTATTATTATTATTATGTTTACCAGCGAGTGAGCACCACCCTTCCACCCACGCATTCATACCATACATTTTTTTATTTTTCCACTGTTTCAGTGCCTGCAACTGCTAAATAATCCACCATGGGTCCAAAGAAAGCTCCTAGTGCCAGCCCTGTGGTAAGGAAGGTGGAAATACGGTGAACTAAGGGGGAGATCATTGCAAAAAAAAAGTGGAGTGCGGGGTGAGTGGCCAGGCTCTATGGAAACCCTATTAAACCATCGGTACCATTGGGCCAAGGCAAATCAAATCAAGAACGCTGTTGTTGCAAAAGTTGAAAATTTGATCACAATACAGGATCGCAAGTGATGGAAGATGAAACTTTGTTTTGCTGTGGATCAACGAAAACAATTAGCAGGAGATAGTGTTACGCAGGCAATAATTTAAAAAAGCAAGGCAGTTGCATGATGATCTCGTCAGAAAATGCCTGCAATGAGTGCTGAAGTGAGCAAATTTAAAGCCAGCAAGGCTGGTTTAACAGTTTGAACGTAGTGGCATACATAGTGTGATAAGGCATGGTGAGGCAGCCAGTTCTAAAAAAGTGGGCTGAAAATTACGTGAATGAATTTCAAAGCTATATAAAGGCTACTAAAAGCAGTGAAGGCTTATGAGGATAGTGAGGCTCGGGTTAGAGGGGTTAGGAGAGAGGGATTATTTCTGGTAAAAGTAGGCCTTAGACAGGGATGTGTGTTTCCCCGGGGTTGTTCAATTTTTAAAGATGGGGTTGTAAAAAAAGGAATGTAGGGTCTTGGCAAGAGGTGTGGGGTTAAAAAAAAAAGAATCAAATACAAAGTGGGAGTTGCCGTTGCTTTTGCTGATGACACTGTCTTTTGGGGGATTCTGAAAGTTGCAGAGGTTGGTAGATGAATTTGGTAAGGTATGTAAAGAAAAAAATTGAAAGTGAATATAGGAAAGAGTAAGGTGTAGGATAACAAAAAAAATTAGGTGGGAAAAATTGGATATCAGATTGGAGGGAAGTATGGAGGGGAATGTTTTAAAATTTGGGAGTGGACATGTCAGCAGATGGGTTATGAAGAATGAGGGAATCATAGAATTGATGAGGAAAGGGTGAGTGGTACCAGTCTGTGGAGACAAAGAACTTTGTCCATGGAAGTTAAGAGGGAATGTATGATATAGTTATAAAATCTTTTTGTGGAACATGAGTGATGAATGTCGCAACGAGGAGAAAATGGAGGCAGGGGGATGTCTGGGGGCAATTTTGGTGGAATATTGCAGAGAATTGGGTTGGAAATGGGAGGGGTGGGATTACCAAAACTTTTAGAGGGCTGAGGGGGGTTGTTGAGGGGGTTTGGGCATGTAGAGAGAATGGGGCAACAGAATGACCCGAGTGTAAAATCTGTAGTGGAGGGAAGGCGGGGGGGGGCCTAGGAAAGGTTGGAGGAGGGGGAAAAAGGGGTTTTTTATGCGGGGCTTGGATTTCCAGCAACTGGGGTGCGTTTTATAGGGTGAATGGAGACAAATGGTTTTAATACTTGGTGCTGTTGGAGGTGAGCAAGTAACATTTATGAAGGATTCAGAAAGGGAGGGGGACTTGAGTCCTGGAGATGGGGGGAAATGTCCACTCTGAAGGAGGGGTTTTTTAAGTTAGTTTTTTTTTGGTGAAACCCCCCCTGGCAAGACGTGATGGAGTGAATGATGGAAATTTTTTTTTTTGGGGCACCCCGCCTTGGTGGGAATCGGCAGGGTTTAAAAATAAAAAAAAATAAAGGCTGAAGGATTTAAACCTGAACAAGTGTTTAATTGTGACGAAAAGGGCCCGTTTTGGGAAAATGCCAAACAGGACCTTC
>WNWK01048247.1:0-13624 GCA_009830355.1 Cherax destructor
GATCCGCTTATCTGAGTGAGCTGAGCTCATGGCATAGTACTATGGCACGGACAGAACTCAAAACCATAGTACTATGGCATGACCAGTAAAGTGGTTAATGTGATGAGGGAAGTAAAGAACATAACCTTGTTATTTCCTCATTGGTTATTAAATTTGTGTACTTTACCTTGATTTTGAGGGAAGTCAGAACGTAACCCTATTACTCTTATACATTCTTTAGTTCATATATCCTATTTGCCCAGAATATGAAGAATGCAAAAGCACCAATATTTTTGGAAGTATAAAGAATGCAAGACTATCATTATGAAACATTTTTCAATTCACTAAAAGCCTGCCCTTAGGAGAGAATGCCATCCTGAATCATTGTCTGATCACAACTGAGTGAGAAAAGGCAAAGAAGGCAAGAAAACAGAACGAAGGAAGGACAAGCAGGAGTTAAATAATTCTAATACGTATAACTTTTCAAGATATGTAAACAATGTAACTATTTTTCCCTCTGTGTTTTTAAGTTCACATTGATGTTTTGTGAGATATAACGTTAACCTTATTGTTCTCGTATGAGGGAACAGCAAGTACAAGGGCATAAGAACCTTCGATTAATTTTCTTTGCTATATTCTGTTCTACGTTCTTTGTATTTGTGGTGGAGGGAGTGAAGTTGTCGGTGCATTATGGTCTAGAATCGCCCTAAAAGGGGATGAGCTTCTGGACCTTATGATGTGCTATGGTCAGATGATCGTCTTACGCAGGACCTTACACTGACTAGGTTACACTGACTAGGTATACTCCAGGACTAACTGGTGATAAACATATATAACAAAAAAGGCACAATACCGTGACTGGAACAATACACACACAACCCACACATATAAAAAGAGAGCTTACGACGACGTTTCGGCCCGACTTGGACCATTTACAAAGTCACACTAACACACAGAACAGGTGGAAGGAGTATTTATCGGCAGGCAGACAGGGGGAGGGTACAAGAGAGTGGGGTAATAATGGAGGTAGTAGTGGAAGTGATAGTAGTAGTATTGGAAGTGATAGTAGTAGTAGTGGAGACAGTCATATACTAGGAAAGGAGCACTGCAAAGAAGCTGGCGGCCCGCATGGGTTGGACGAGAACACAGAGGGAGGAAAAGACGAATAAAATAAAGAAGGACAAATACAAGGCAAAAGAAAAGAAAACCCATAGGAGAAAAAGGAGAAGGGGGAAGAGATGAAAGGGGAAGGAATCAGGTTAAGTCACGGGTGTTCTGAAGTTTGGAGCATTTAACAATGTAATTGGAGAGGAAAGCATCAACAGAGACAAAGCCAGGGCTAAGATTCATACAGGGAAAGTTGTGTATAAGGGAGGATTCAACCAGACGGCGACTGTGAAAGTTAGACGTAGGGTAGACAGTTTTAGCAGAAGACCCAAGTCGGGCCGAAACGTCGTCGTAAGCTCCTCTCTTTTTATATGTGCGGGTTGTGTGTGTATGGTGATAAACATGACAGTGGACTCCCAGCAAGCAGTGTAACCATTGTAAGACCCGGTCAACACAGAAAATATGAAGTCAGTCCTCTTATAAAGCTCTATATATAGTTAATTCTTTTATCTCTATATAGATTTAATTCTCATATAAAGCTTTCCTGTATACAGTCAGCTCTCTAATAAAGCTCTATATACCAACCAAACAGTCTTAATGACCCTTGAGTAGTAGATAGAATTTAAACCCCACTAATCAACCAAAATACTGGAATTTTGCAAATCTTGAGGAGAGAATTCAAGGGAATACTCCCAAATTGCCTTTCTTAATTCCCAAATTATCTTAAATTCATAAATTACCTAAAATTCTCAAATTACCTTGAACTCCCAAAATACCTTACTCTCAGATTACCGTAAATTCCCAGATTACCTTAAATTTCTGGATTACCTTTCTTAATTCTGAGAGTCTTGGACCCATCATAGGCTGAGAAGACGCCATTGCAGGTAGCGTCCCCTGACTGGGCCATCCGGTAGTCGATGTTGTCCTCAGCCTCCCGTGCCCTTTCCCAGGCAAAACATCGGTAACGGTCCTCATCGGTGAGTGCCCGGCTGCCCTCCAACCTGCCCACGAAGGAACGTGTGCTGCCCTCCTTCCAGTGCCCGATACATTCCACTTCCTCCACTGGTAGAAATGGAACTTAATGTTTACAACAGATGGTATGATATATGTATTTTTTTACTGTCATTGTTCACATAAAAGTAAGTAGATGCCTAAGTATTAGCAGATTGTTGTGGTTGGCATCCTGGGGGACAAGTTAACCTAAAATGACCAAATTACTCTACATATATAACCAGGGACTTTCTATATACCTGGTCAGTGAAATGACCAGTTGTGTCATAAACTGGTAGAAATATAAATTATAATAGTAATGCTATTATTAGTGCAGTTTAGTTTGAATTGGACCATTAACTAGTTACTCAGAAGTGTGAATGGGAGGCAGTATATACAGTGGTCTCTCGTGTTTCGGTCATAATCCATTCCAGGAGCTAGACCTTAACACGAATTACTCAAAACCTTATTTTCCATAAGAAATAATGTAAATACAATTAATCCGTTCCAGACACCCAAAAATATTAAAAAATAATAAATTTAAATGATATTAATTATATTTCTACATACACAAAACAACATTATTAACACATAATAATAAATACATAATAAATAATAAATAACATAATAATAAATAACATTTACTTACCTTTATTGAAGAGAGTTGCTGGCATCTGGAAGATAGGGAGGAGGACAGGGGGAGGGGGTTAGTGTTTGGAAGGGGAATCCCCCACCATAAGGACTTCAGGTAACAAGTCCTTATCTGGGGTTACTTCCTTCTTTTTCTTTTAATGCCACTAGGACCAGCTTGAGAGTCACTAAACCCCTTCCTAGAAAAGTAACTATCCAGAGTGCTCTGTTTCTGGTGCCTCTTTAACATTTTCCTGAAATGGGACAAGGTTCTGTCACTGAACATGTTGCAGATATGGCTTGTTTCAGCTTGGTCAGGGTGGTGTTTTTCAACAAATGTCTGCAACCTAGTCCACATAGAACACATTTCCATAATCTCTGAAGAAGTTACTACCTCACCCTGTCCATCCTCCTCCTCTGAATCAATTTCCTTAAATGTCGTCTGATGTTGTTCCTGATGAAGCTCTTTCAGCTCTTCATTGGTTAGGTCTACCCTGTGGTCCTCCACCAACTCTTCCACATCCTCACCACTCACCTCCAACCCCAGGCTGTTTCCCAATGCCACAATATCTTCCACAACAGGCACAGGGTCGTCAGGGTCAGTGTCAGCCTCAAATCCTTCAAAATCCCTCTTTTCAATACAATCCAGCCACAGTGGTCTCCAAGCAGAGTTCAAAGTCCTGGAAGTCACTCCCTGCCAAGCCTTACTTATAAGGCCTATGCAATGGACGATATTGAAGTGAACTTTCCAGAACTCTCTTAGGGTCAACTCAGTGTCCGAGGTCACTTGAAAGCACTTTTCAAACACTGCTTTGGTGTACAGTTTTTTGAAGTTACAAATGACCTGCTGGTCCATGGGCTGGATGAGAGGAGTGGTGTTAGGAGGCAAGAACTTCACTGTGATGAAACTGAACTCATCAGACAAATAGTCTCCCAAGTTGTGAGGATGAGCAGGAGCATTGTCCAGTAGCAGGAGGCACTTGAGTGGCAATTTCTTTTCCAGGAGGTATTTCTTCACACTAGGGCCAAACACTCCAGTGAACCATTCCACGAAAATGTCCTTAGTGACCCATGCCTTGGTGTTAGCCTTCCAATACACACACAATTTATTCTTGCTAACATTGTGTTTCTTGAAGGCTCTGGGATTTTCTGAGTGGTACACCAGTAAAGGCTTCACTTTCAAATCACCACTGGCATTAGCATACAACATGAGAGTTAGCCTGTCTTTCATAGGCTTGTGTCCTGGCAGTGCCCTTTCCTCCTGAGTAATGAAGGTCCTGTTTGGCATTTTCTTCCAAAACAGGCCTGTTTTATCACAATTAAACACTTGTTGGGGTTCCAATTTTTCAGTGTCTATGAACCCCTTGAATTCCTGCACAAATTTTTCAGCTGCATGTGTATGCCACTACGTTTCTTAAACCTCTCAAACCAGCCTTTGCTGGCTTTAAAATCACTCGCCTCAGCACTGGTTGCAGGCATTGTCTTGACAAGATCTGCGTGCAACTGCCTTGCCTTTTCACAAATTATCGCCGTGGAAATACTATCACCCGCTATCTGTTTTTCATTGACCCACACCCCCAACAACTTCTCAACCTCATCCACTGTTTTCGATCTATTTTTCGTTAACATAACCCCTTTTGCAACATTAGCTTCCTTGATTTCTTTTCTCTTTGCCAGGATAGAGGTGATAGTAGATGTGTTTTTCTTGTACATCCTGGCAAGCTCACTCACACGTACGCCACTCTCATATTTTTCTACAATCTCCTTCTTCACTTTGATGGTGTTCCTCACTTTCTTTACCACAGGGGTGCCACTAGGAAGCTTCTTTGGACCCATGGTGACTTATTTCACAGTGACAATCACTAAACCACCAATAAACACAACAAATTTATTGTGAATGTTTGAAAGAGCGCGCTGGGTAATGTTCTCTCAATGGTAAACAACGCTAGACTGGCGTCCTGTGTGGCGAGGCGTGCAGCGCGGGCAGGCGGACAGGTCTGGTATGGACTGATACACGAGTAAATGGCGATACACGAAAAAAACATTGACCAAAAAAAGCGCTCGAAACATGAAAGAAACAATATTCGGAATCACCGAAACACGAGGGACCACTGTATACGAGAGGGGGTTGGGCCGGGAGTGGTAGAACGAGAGGAGAGAGTAGTATAATGGTAGAATTGTAGTAGTGGTCAAGATAGGGGTGGCAGTAGTAGTAGTAGTAGTAGTAGTAGTAGTGCAACAAGGGAAGATGTGGCAACAAGAAAGTGTTAGTGATAGTGACACAATAGTCAGAGGGTGGAGTGTTAGTGGAACAATATGTTCATTCACCTAGTAGTGTGAGTAATTTGTGTATTATTCCAGCATTGTTACATTATATTCTTTATTATTATTATTTTATTATTATTATTATTATTTAAGAGGGTTGTTACTTACCCGAGCTTTCTGTTCCTTGCACGTCTGGACAAGCTTGATACTTGAAGAGCAATCGACTATCACTGGTGCAGGAATCAACACTGGAAGCAGGCACCCCACACTGACCATGACCTCGGGTGTAGCTGAAGGTTAGTGGTCCCTTGAAGGGGCACGGCGCCGGCGGTGCATCGCGGCGGAACATGGAGAAGAGGAGCGCATCACCGGTGATCTGTGCGCAGAGTGAGGCCAGGTCTCTCGAGGGCTCGCATAGTGCTGTACCCAGAGACAAGCTTGTGTTAAAGAGTGAACATGATACTGTTGTATATCAGTAGTTAATATACACCACTACCTGGAGAGGGTTTTGGAAATCAACACCCCCACGGCCCAATCTGTGACCAGGCCTCACGGTGAATCAGGGCCTGACCAACCAGGCTGTTACTGCTGCCTGCACATAAACCAACATATGAACCACATCCCGGATGGTCAGCTACTGACTTTAGGTGCCTGTCTAGTGCCTTCTTGAAGAGAAGAGCATAAAAATGGAGGAACACTCTAGGAGGCCTACTGGCCCATACTAGGCAAGTCCTTCTCAAAACCAGCCAGTCCCACCCATCCACTCGTCCAACCTTTTCCCAAAGCTACCCATGCACCTTAGATACTATGCACCTTAGATACTAATCAAAGCTAGGTCTTCTCACTCATATATTTGTGTATCTTTTTGAAGCTAGCCAAGGTATTAGCTTCCATTACTCTACTTGGTAGATTGTTCTGCTCATGCACAACTTTCTTCACCATGAGAAGAGCATGCATCGAAATCAATCGATAATTATTTCCACATAAGACATCGCTTGATCAAAGTTGGAAGTCATTACATCAATCCCATGTAAAATTCCTTTTTTATTATTGAAAATGCATGGGTAATGATATTTTCATTGTTTAAATAAATCTATTAATATGTATTAAATAATTATATATTTACAAAAGCATTCTGGTAGTTAATTGTACAGCAGCGAGATGGACACAACGACCCTCAGGTTGTTACACCTTTAAATCCAATGATAACACCGTTGGTAACTGAGAAGTTTTATTGTGATTTTATTGTGATTTTATAGGTCACATTCATATTATGGTGGGTATTACTCTGAGCATATTAGTAAAAAAATGTTGCCTTATGGCTGGTAATATATGGGTTTTTTACTAATGTTTTCAGGTGATTTTGGTTTTAATGGTAGTAGGTGATAGTTGTGGCAGGTAATAGTTGTGGAACTGCCTCTCATATGTTTGTACAAGTATCGTACAGGGTCACATCAACCCTCTCAACACATATTTCTATATCAACAAACACTGACAACTACAGTAGGACCCCTGTATCTGTGAGGATATGTTCCTAGACCTACCACATATAATAGCGAACCCTATATTTTAGTAATTTATCGTTTACTTACATGCCTATGATAAAGTTTAATTGATAAATTATGCACAGTAAGTAATGAATTAGCACTTTTTCACTGGTGGGAAGCACTTCACGACTTCTCTTAGGACTTGAAGAACTGTCACCATTGCTACTTTTGCACTTTGGTGTCATTATTAAGCAAAGTTAAGGTTATTTTTGAGCCAGAGTAAACAGCGAATAACTGAAACCGTGGAAACCAGACCTGCGGATTTGGCGGTCCTACTGTACAGTGAATAGAAAGATTGAATATTTTTGAGTTTTGACAAATTACAAAGCTGTAAAAAAAATGACCTTCTTGTGGGTTTAATGAACATAACCTTATTTATCCCGTATATTCTTCAGTTCAGACTAGACCAGTTAATAAAACAAATTCTTCTGGACCCAAACAATAACAATAAGAATAACTTTTATGAGGAAAGATTGTCCAAACACTTACACATGCAAATAAAATAGATACGATACAAATAGACGGATCACCACTTCAGGGAACCTATTAGTAGAATATACAGTAAAGCAACCAACAAAATCAATCATGAAACCCTGTGTAGTATGCAAACAAACAAGCAAACGTTCCTCTGCATGGATTACATGCAACTTTTGTGGTAAATGCTGCCACGCCCCTTGTGTAGACATTCAAGACTCTACTACCCGAGATATTAAACAAGGGAAGTGTTTTGGGTATGTCCAAATGAGACCGAACTGTGGAATAAAATCACATCGATATTAAAAGATGACAACACCAAATCGGACTTCATAAAAAACATGACAGCTTTCTATAACAGTTGGGAAAGTAAAAAATCAGGGCCAGATGGTGCTACCGCCCCTGGTACAGATGTTGAAATGGTAGCCAGTAAATTTAAGAATGGAGAAATAAATGATGGTGACCTGAAGAGGGACAGTAGCTCTAGTGAAATAAATGATGGGGAAACAGGTGTAGATAAGGACACACACAAAACAGTGTTACAAACTAGCAATAACACGGTAGATAGTAAACAAGGGAATGCCCAGGGAAATACTGAAGATAAATTACCAGAAACAGTTGAAGGCTCCATTGTTAGCACTAGTAACAAAGACAGACACGAGACAGGAACACACCCACCAATGGGGAATACAGTCACAAAAAACCAGGGCAAACGGAAACCAGGCCTATGTGAATATTATGCACTTGGTATCTGCAGGCATGGAAAATCTGGGAAATCAGATGGGACATGCAATTATGATCACCCCAGAAAATGCCGTTCCCATATGAAAACAGGCAAATGCAACCTCCCGTCCTGTAAGTTTTTCCACCCTGAAATGTGCCACACATCAATTCAGGAAAGACAGTGCTATAACTTATATTGCCAGGCATACCACCTAAAGGGTACGAGGCGACACAGAACATCCAGACCATGGCAAAATCAGGGTAGCCACAGCCACTCCAGAGAGAGAGGTTTTTTAGTGCCAGGAAGGAAAAAAAGCTGGCAGGAAATGACAGAAATTGTACACCAACTGCAATCATTTCTGGAGTGGAATCACAGTCAGTGGCCTCCACTCCATTACAACAGATATTAGAGCCAGGAAAAAAAGCCCCTCCCTATACCACCAATCCAACTATATTCATCTTTATTAATATACAGGGTCTAAAGCCAGCAACAAACAACAAGGTACCTTACATTCGTGGACTGCTTACAGAGTCAAATGCTATGTTTGTGGCTTTCACAGAGACCCACATAAGAGATCACTTGGACAATGAAATATGGATCCCGGGCTACAACCTATAAAGGTGTGACAGAGTGAACAGGCAAAAGGGGTTGGCCTGTACATCACAGAGTCACTTATATGTTCAGAACTACTAAATGCCTCAAATGATGTAGTTGAAGTATTAGCAATAAAGGTCGAGAATCAAAACCTGGTCATCGTGGTTGTCTACAAGCCCCCGGATGCAACGTCCCAACAATTCCAGGAACAGCTTCTGAAAATTTGAACACTGTCTGGAAAATCTTCCAGCTCCTGCCCCCAACATCTTGCTACTGGGGGATTTCAAGCTCAGGCACCTAAAATGGAGGAACATTGCAAACAATGTGGTAGCAAAGATAACACCAGGAGGCAGCTCAGATGAAAATTCACACATGCATGAACTTTTAAATCTCTTCAGTAAGTTCACCTTAAACAAGCCCACAAGATTAGAGAATACGCTGGACCTCATCTTCACCAACAATGATGATCTGATACGAAATGTCATCATATCAAAAACAATATACTCAGATTACAACATAATAGAGGTCCAGACATGCATGCGGGGAGCCCCAGATCAACAAAATGTGATCAGCCGCGAGGGAGCTTTATCCAAATTCAACTTCAATAACAAAAACATAAGGTGGGACCAAGTAAACCAAGTCCTAAATGATATAAACTGGGAAGATTGCCTAAGCATCACGGATCCCAACCTATGTCTATAACAAATTAACTCTGTGGTACTTGAGGTTTGCTCAAGGCAAATTCCCTTAAGGAAAAGGAGGAGAAGATGCAAACTAGAAAGAGAGAGGCGCTCCCTATACAGGCGAAGGCAAAGAATAACGGAGCAGCTACAGGAGGCCAATATCTCTGAAATACGTAGGGAGACACTAGTCAGAGAAACAGCAAACATCGAATTAAAACTAAAGGAATCTTACAGGAATCAAGAGACACGGGAAGAACTAAAAGCCATAAATGAAATTGAAAGAAACCCTAAGTATTTCTTTTCCTATGCAAAATCAAAGTCGAGAACCTTCACGGTATGCATAACTGCGATAAACCACCTCAATTACTTGGAACATTTGAAGTTCCTAAACCTGTACTCCCTAGAACGCAGGCGGGAGAGATACATTATTATAAACACTTGGAAAATTCTCGAGGATTAGTACCAAACTTGCACACGAGAGTCACTCCTACTAAAGCAAAAGACTCGGCAGACGATGTAACATCCCCCAATGAAAAGCAGGGGTGCCACTAACACGTTGAGAGGCAACACAATAAGTGTCAGGGGCCCAAGACTGTTCAACTGCCTCCCAGCATACATAAGGGGGATTACCAATAAACCCCTAGCTGTCTTCAAGCAGGCACTGGACAGGCACCTAAAGTCGGTACCTGACCAGCCAGGCTGTGGTTCGTACATTGGACTGTGTGTGGCCAGCAGTAACAGCCTGGTTGATCAGGCCCTGATCCAACATGAGGTCTGGGCACAGACCGGGCCGCAGGGGCGTTGACCCCTGGAACTCTCCAGGTAAACTCCAGGTATACATGCTTGATCCTCTAGCTTCTGCACTAATCTTGTGAGGAACTGTATAAAAGGCCTTCTTGCAGTCCAAGAAAATGCAATCAACCCACCCCTCTCTCTCATGTCTTACTTCTGTTACCTTGTCATAAAACTCCAGTAGGTTTGTGACACAGTATTACCCTTCCCTGAAACCTTGCTGGTTGTCGTTTATAAACTGGTTCCGTTCTAGGTGCTTCACCACTCTCCTGATAATCTTCTCCATGACTTTGCATACTATACACGTCAGTAACACAGGTCCGTAGTTCAGTGCCTCATGTCTGTCTCCTTAAAAATTGGGACTACATTTGCCACCTTGCATGCAAAAGAATCCTATAAAGAGGGGTCTGTAACAGGTGAAAGGCCTTTCACACTGCCACCAATGTTTCATCAGGAGCTTTGCAATGAGGAAATTGATAAGATAAATGGCTCAACCTCGAGGATAGGCTAGAATACGGGCATAAGCCACGTCCTATCCCAGAAAACCCACCAGGATGGGACGTGGGGTACAGAGAGAAAAGAGAGAGATAGAACTTTTAAAGCAAGTGAGTACTTACTTTCCTTGTACTGGAGAATGTTAGGGTGTTTCTGCTATAACGACACACCTGTAGCATGCGTCGCTTCTGCAATGAGACAAGTTGCATAAACATTCCAGTTAAGACAGACAGAAAGATAGGTAGATAGGTAAACACACAGGTAGACACACAAGTAGACAGAGGTAGATAGATACACAGGTACAGACAGGTAGTCTCACAGGTAGACATGTAGACACAGAGAGAAAAGTAGACACGGGTAGACAGGTAGATACACATGTAAACATACAGGTAGACGCGTGTAGACAGGTAGATAGGTAGACAAATGGTTAGCCCTACAGGTAGATAGGTAGACACAAATGGCTAGTCCTACAGGTAGATAGGTAGACACAGGTAGACAGGCAGACATAGATAGGTAGACACACTGGTAGACAGGTAGACACACTGGTAGACATGTAGACACACAGGTAGACAGGTAGATACACATGTAAACATACAGGTAGATGCGTGTAGACAGTGGTATACACAAGTAAACACAGGTAGATAGACAGGTAGATGCACAGGTAGACACATGGGTAGACACACTGGTAGACACAGGTAGACAGGTAGATACATAAACAGGTTGGTGCACAGGTAGACACATGGGTAGCCACAGGTAGATAGGTAGACACAAATGGTTAGCCCTACAGGTAGATAGGTAGACACACAATTAGACAGGTAGACACAGGCAGACACAGATAGGTAGACACACTGGTAGACAGGTAGACATGTAGACACACAGTTAGACACACAGGAAAACAAACAAAATCCTCAGTATTTTCCAATTTTCAATTTTTTAAGATGTTTTTTACCATTTTAAGGAAAATAAAAAAAATAGCACAAAAATGTTAATTTTGGTCTAAACAATTAATTTAGTGCGGCGAAACGTGCTGGTGATAAAAACATTATCTACCTGCCTTTAATCTACTCTGAGTGGGTTTCAAGACTATCTAAGCATTTACAAAAATAGGTTGAGTAGGTGTAAATTATAGAATTTGTTAGAGAATAGGCCTATGGTCCTCTCTAGCTATCAGAATTATTGGCCTATCATCTTTCAGTTATCCGAATTATAGTCATTCTGAGCATATAGGTCTATCATCATCCTCCTCCTCCTCTCAGCTATCAGAATTATCAGTCTCAAAATTATAGGTCAGACATAGAAAGCATTGGATATATAATTCACATATAATCTCTGAGATTAGTTGAGATAGCTCACTTAAATTTGGTCTGGGATCAAACTTTAAACTTAAACAATTAATATTATTTTTAAATATGCCTATTTTTAGGTAGGGATTTTAGACTAGGCCTATCTGTTGAGGAACAAATTTTCTTTATTGATGAATAAGACATGTGCAACACCTGGGTGTCTTTACTGATGAATAAGACACATGTACAACACCTGGGTGTCTTTATTGATGAATAAGACACATGTACAACACCTGGGTGTCTTTATTGATGAATAAGACACATGTACAACACCTGGGTGTCTTTATTGATGAATAAGACACATATACAACAACTGGGTGTCTTTATTGATGAATAAGACACATGTACAACACCTGGGTGTCTTTATTGATGAATAAGACACATGTACAACACCTGGGTGACTTTAATGATGAATAAGACAGATGTACAGCACTTGTGTTAATTCACCTGTCTTTGAAAAGGAATTTCTCTCCAGATGAGTGTAGACAGATGCCCTTAGATGAGAATTCAGTTCTAGTGAGAGATATTATGTCTCTCACTCCACTCTGGAACCATCCTCCTCTCCACTGGCTGGGAAGATCACACATTCCTGTAAACATTAAGACAGTTACTGTGTATATAATCTATGAGAGAGACCCTGGGCCTACATGTAAGAGGTTAGAGGGAGAACTGTGAAAGATTTTGTTGTACCGAATAACTTGAATGACTTGCAGTAGTGGGCCCCAGCCACTTGTGCTGTCACCAGCAGCTGCTACACCTCCTTCTAATAAAGTTTATAAGCTCTGGAAGTCAGCCTCTTCTTTAGGTTGAGGGACTGACCATATCCTATGCGGGTAGAGATCCTTTAGGCCTGAATAGGCATATGCAGCAGCTGTTTGGTGCCTACTCCTTGACACAAAACACACACACACGCATGCAAGAATACACAGTTGTCTACACACAGGGCAGGGGATCGAAGGCCTTCCACCAGTTGCATTCTGAGGAAGCTTGTGTATCCATATTGTTAAGCCAGAGGAGCTCAGAAATGGGATCCCAGAAGCCAGAAGGAAGAGGCAGGTGAGCCCAGGAAGAATGATCTGAGGAGGAAGTGTGCATGATGGAACAAGAGTGGGAAAAAGTTTAGTGAGTTTTGCAAAGCAATGGAGAGGATGTGTATAGAGAGCAAGGCATGGAGACACGAACTGCAGCTGCTGAGGCAAAGATACAGAGCCTGGGGGAGGAACTAAAGGAGCTGGGGGAATGGGACTATGAGATGGGAGCAGGAACAGCAACAGCAGGTGTGGGGACTGAAGGAAGGGAAGAAGCTAAGAAGACCTTTTTTGAAATGCTATCAGACAACTGGGAAGTGCAAGAGGTAAGGGGGAAAAACAAAGTTGCTCAAATCAGATATAAAGTTATGGAGAGAAAAGAAGTGGAAGGAGAGAGAGAGAGAGAGAGGTCACTGATGATCCACAGTCTTCAGGAGGCTAAAGTAAGACTAATGATGAAATACAACAGGTGGAGGAAACAGAGATTAACAATATCATAACAATGGTGGAGAGGACATGTCCCAAGTGACAAATTTTCAGAGACTCGACCCGGGTTTCTTGAATTGAGCTGTATGACCCGTGGTTTAGTGCTTCTATTTGATTATAATAATAATACTTGAATTGAGCCTGAATGCCTTCCATCCCCCCCATGCAATGTATAATCCTATGGGTTTAGCGCCCTGGAGTCAAACTGGAGAGAATTCAGGGGGCAATGCCCCCCCTGCCAGTCTGTGACCAGGGCCTCCTGTTGGACCAGAGCCTGATCAAAAACTGTTACTGCTGGCCGCACGCAGTCCAACGTACGAACCACAAACCCGGCTGATCAGGTACCGACTTGAGCTGCCTGTCCAGTGCCTGCTTGAAGACAGCCAGGGGTTTGTTGGTAATCCCCCCGATGTATGCTGGGAGGCAGTTGAAAATCTTGGGCCCCTGACACTTATTGTGTTGTCCCTCAACGTGCTAGTGGCACCCC
>WNWK01048248.1:0-13623 GCA_009830355.1 Cherax destructor
GAAAGTGATGTTGTGGGTGAGGAAAGTGATGTTGTGGGTTAGGAAAGTGATGTTGTGGGTTAGGAAAGTGATGTTGTGGGTTAGGAAAGTGATGTTGTGGGTGAGGGAGGTAATGTTGTGGGTTAGGAAAGTGATGTTGTGGGTGAGGAAGGTGATGTTGTAGGTGAGGAAAGTAATGTTGTGGGTGAGGAAGGTGATGTTGTGGGTTAGGAAAGTGTTGTTGTGGGTGAGGAAAGTGATGTTGTGGGTGAGGAAAGTGATGTTGTGGGTGAGGAAAGTGATGTTGTGGGTGAGGAAGGTGATGTTGTGGGTGAGGAAAGTGATGTTGTGGGTGAGGAAAGTGATGTTGTGGGTTAGGAAAGTGATGTTGTGGGTGAGGGAGGTAATGTTGTGGGTGACGAAGTAGGTTATTTTATTTAAAGGAAAATTTACTCAGTCACTATACGTTAAGATACCAATCAAACACTACTAAAAAATACATTAATAATATAGTTAAAAAAAATGACTTTAAAACCTTTCGATAATATATTTCCCTAATTTTGTAGCGAGGTCTGTACAGACAGCTTGGTAACTATTAATCCACTCCTTAACCTGTTAGGCAGAATTATTGCGCATGTTTTGAGAAGGCGGGTCACAGTCAATGGTAGGCTGTAAGCTGTACAGTGGTACACGAGTCTCTGGAAGCAGCCAACCCTCTTAAAGTGTTTCTACACTATCCTTAATATATTAAAAATAGTCTTGAATTAACGATTGTCGTGGATTTTGGAGAGCAAAATACTCACGTAGTGTAGTACCCTGTACAGCTTACAACGCGTCTGTAGGGCCCATCTGGACCACCACTTTCCCATTACGTAACCACGTACTGGTGGTGGAGGAGGAAGAGGTTACCAGCTCCTGGTTGACGTAGAAGGTGAGGGAAGCTGGAGGTTGTGACCTGGGAGATGAGCAATTCAACAACACCTCCTCGTGCAGCAGGTGGCTGGCCCCAGTATCGCTGATCCTGGGCTCCTCGTCTGGTAAGTCTGTGAGGAAATATCACAAATGTTCAAAAATGATATGCAGTTTCGAGACATGTCTCTTAACCCACAACACACTCACGGGAAATAACCATATCACAACTATTTGTTATACCTTGAAAGTTAGAGAAAAATACTGAGATATGAACGTTGGGTGAAAAAACGCACTCCTGTATTATTCAGGGTACAAACACACACACACACACACACACACGCAAGATATTGGTGATCAGCGAGGGAATGGAGAAGAGGATAGCTGAGGAGAGTAGAAAATGGGAAATGCGAGTCAAAAAAGCAGAAGCCAAGATCCGGATCTTAGAGGTGAAGCTGCAGTGAATGCCACAGAATAGAGACAAATGTACCTGGCCAGAAACGGCGCTCGGAGCCTGTGCACCAGACACAGCCAAAGGAAATGAGGAGAAAAAAGGAGAACTCTTGTATGCACAGGCACTGGCAGACACAAGTGGGCCCGAAGCAAGACGAGCGGGATACCAACAACACACGAGAGGGATATAGATGAAGCAGACAGGGACAAGAAGAGCACCTCAGCAACATCAAATGAGAGCACAGTAACAACACATGAGAGGGTAGACAAAGCAGCAGATGCACTAAACGCGGTGACCCCAACAACACACTGCAGCGGACAGGGAAGTATGAGCAGGCCGGTCACACAAAAGAACACGGGGGATACAAACATGACAGCACCGGGAGAGGCTAATGCATCTCTGATGAGGCAATGGGAGACACTGTGGGAGGAGGAAAGGGAGAAGTCGATCTTTATCTATGGCCTGAAGGAAGTCGAAGGGGACACTCACGACAGAAGAAAACAGGAGGAGAAAGAAAGGATCGAAGGTATTATGCTGGCAATAGGGGAAGACACGTCCCAAGTGACAAATTTTCGGAGAATTGGGTGGTACACAAGGGGAAGAAATCGACCTCTCAAGGTAATCTTCAAAGCAGAATCAGCCCGCACCACGATCCTGCAGGAGAAAGCACGGCTGAGGACAAATCAGGGGTACCAGAATGTATACCTAGATCGGGACAGAACACAGGAAGAAAGGGAGGCCTGGAAGGAGCAGAAAAGAAGGCGAAGAGAGGAGAGAGAGGAGACAGCGAGATACGGAGGACACCAAGCCCAAACAGGACAAACACACACACTGGAAGTACCCACGGTGGGCCTCAAATCACAAAAACCCCACGACAACCATACACTTTAACACCACACACACTCATCAGTCCCCATGTCCCCACCCCAGCAACCCAAAACCCACCATCACAGCTACCCCCCACCCCCACCACAAACTCCACCCCACCAACCCATACCCCAACCATACAATCCCCCACCCATGCTGCAACCCCCTATGGGCACCCCGCCCACACCCCCCCCAACCCACCAAGATCTCCTCAGGGCTACAGTATTGGAAACAAGGTTGAAGGTTTGGTACACAAACGCGGATGGAATTACGAGCAAGTATGAAGAGTGGAATGAAAGAATAGGTGAGGTGTCCCCTAGACATCATAGCTGTCACAGAAACTAAACTAAATGAGACAGTATCAGATGCAATCTTCCCACAGGGATATCAAATCCTGAGGAAAGATAGAAGGAGCAGGGGGGGAGGAGCGGTCGCACTCCTTGTAAGGAACCGCTGGAGATTCGAGGAAATGGAAGGAATGGAGGTGTGTAGAGAAAGGGACTTCATAGTAGGTACCATCCAGTCTGGGGAGCACAAGATAATCATTGCAGTGATGTATAACCCACCACAGAACTGCAGGAGGCCAGGTGAGGAATATGATGTGAACAACAGAGCGATGGTGGACACTCTGGCGGAGGTGGCAAGAAAAGCGCACATAAGCAGAGCGAAGCTACTGGTCATGGGCGATTTCAACCACTGGGAGATCGACTGGGAGAGCCAAGAACCACGTGAGGGTTTAGAAACTTGGAGAGCCAAGATGATGGACTCGGTACTGGAAAACCTGATGCACCAACATGTCAGGGACACAACCAGAGTGAGAGGAGAAGATGAACCAGCAAGACTGGACCTTGTATTCACCCTGAACAGCTCAGATATTGAAGACATAACACATGAGAGCCCCCTGGGAGCCAGCGACCATATGGTGCTGAGCTTTGAGTACATTGTAGAGCTACAGGTGGAGAGGGAAAACAGTACAGAAAGAGACAAACCAGATTTTAAAAGAGGGAACTACACAGGCATGAGGAATTTCCTGCAGGAGGTTCAGTGGGAAAGGGAAATGGACGGACAGACAATAAGTGAAATGATGGAATATGTAGGGGCAAAGTGCAAGGAGGCAGAGGAACGGAGTATACCCAGAGAAAAAAGATTAAACAGAAATTCCAGAAAGAGCCCCTGGTTTACCCAAAGGTGCAGGGAGGCAAAGGCCAAGAGTGTCAGAGAATGGAAAAGGTACAGAAGGCAAAGAACCCAAGTAAACAAAGAGATTAGTAGAAGAGCTAGAAACGAGTATGCACAGGTACGGAGGGAAGCCCAGAAACAGTACGAAAATGACATAGCATCGAAAGTTAAGTCCGACCCGAAACTGATGTACAGTCACATCAGAAGGAAGACAACAGTTAAAGACCAGGTGATAAGGCTGAGGAGAGAAGATGGGGAACTCACAAGTAACGATCAAGAGGTATGTGAGGAGCTCAACTTGAGGTTTAAGGAAGTATTCACAGTCGAGGAAGCAAGGCAGCTGGGTAGACAGGATGGGGTCCGCACCAACAAGGGATGTATCAAGTGCTAGAGGGCATACACACAACTGAGGATGAGGTGAAGCAGTTACTCAGTGACCTTGATACCTCAAAGGCAATGGGTCCGGACAACATCTCCCCGTGGGTTCTTCAGGAAGGAGCTGAGGTACTGAGTGTGCCACTTACCATAATATTGAACACATCCCTTGAAACTGGGCAGCTACCTGAGGTATGGAAGCAGGCCAACGTAGTCCACATCTTTAAAAAAGGAGACAGAAAAGAGGCACTAAACTATAGATCGGTGTCACTTACGTGTATAGTGTGCAAAGTCCTGGAGAAAATCATCAGGAAAAGAATGGTGGAGCACCTCGAGCTGAACAGGATAATAAACACCAGACAGCACGGATTCCGGGAAGGAAAATCCTGTGTAACAAACCTCCTAGAGTTCTATGATAAAGTAACAGAGGTAAGGCAGGAGAGAGAAGGGTGGGTTGATTGCATTTTCCTGGACTGCAGGAAGGCCTTCGACACAGTTCCTCACATGAGATTAGTAAAGAAGTTGGAAGAACAAGCATGTATAACAGGAAGGGCACTGGAATGGATCAGGGAATACCTCACAGGAGGCAACAACGGGTCATAGTGCGTGATGAGGTATCACAGTGGGCGCTGTGACGAGCGGTGTACCGCAGGGGTCAGTCCTAGGACCAGTGTTATTCTTGGTATATGTAAATGACATGACGGACGGGATAGACTCAGAAGTGTTCTGTTCGCAGATGATGTGAAATTAATGAGGAGAATCACATCGGAAGAGGACAAAGCAGGACTTCAAACAGACCTGACAAGCTTGACATCTGGTCTAGCAACTGGCTTCTCGAATTCAATCCCACCAAATGCAAAGTCATGAAGATCGGAGAAGGGCAAAGAAGACCGCTGACAGAGTACAGGCTAGCGGACAAAGGCTACAAACCTCGGCAAAGGAGAAAGACCTTGGGGTGAGTATAACGCCAAGCACGTCTCCGGAGGCACACATCAACCAGATAACTGCGGCAGCATATGGGCGACTGGCAAACCTAAGATTAGCGTTCCGTTACCTTAACAAGGAATCGTTCAAGACACTGTACACCGTGTACGTCAGGCCCATACTAGAATATGCAGCACCAGTCTGGAACCCACACTTGGTCAAGCACGTAAAGAAACTAGAGAAAGTGCAAAGGTTTGCGACAAGGTTAGTTCCACAACTCAGGGTCTGTCCTGTGAAGAAAGTTGAGGGAAATAGGACTAACAACACTGGAGGAAAGAAGGGTCAGAGGAGACATGATAACGACATACAAGATACTGCGGGGAATCGACAAGGTAGACAGTGACAGGATGATCCAGAGAGGGAACACAGAAACAAGGGGACACAACTGGAAGCTGAAGACTCAGATGAGTCAAAGGGATGTTAGGAAGCATTTCTTCAGCCACAGAGTAGTCAGGAAGTGGAATAGTCTAGAGAAAGATATAGTGGAGGCAGGAACCATACATAGTTTTAAGACGAGGTATGATAAAGCTCATGAAGCAGGGAGAGCAGAGACCCAGTAGCGGACAGCGAAGAGGCGGGGCCAGGAGCTGAGTCTCGACCCCTGCAACCACATTTAGGTGAGGTGAGTACATCACACACACACACACACACACACACACACACACACACACACACATCACACACACACACACACACATCACACACACACATCACACACACACACACACACACACACACACACACACACACACGTGCCAGTATTTGTATGAACGGTCAGAGGCAACAGGCCTAGTGTTTGGCACCAGGTGCTGCAATAAGTAAACATAATTGTAAACATAATTACAAATACGAATAGGATAAGGAGTGAATCCAAGACGGAGACTCAAGTTCAAAGACAGGTTAGATTAATGAGCGAGCAGCAAAAGAAATCATACGGCGAATGAGAAAAAATAATGAATAAAAATTCCAAGGAGGAAGAAATAATAGCCATCAGGCATCGTTCTTGGGATTCTTAGTGATGCCTATAGTAAGACTGTGACTCCACAGTGACTCCTCAGTGCTCACGTGGCTGCCGTGGTGAGAGAAAGTGTTGCACTTTTGTCTCTGATCTGCCCTATTTTTTTCTCCAGTGTTCCCTTTGGTTTTGAGGCTATACATGTTTGATTATGGGTAAAGGAAGTCTTTAACACCTGAAACTATAGCTCTGTCCACAAAACAAGAAAGGAAGTGTTAACATCTGACGGAAGTGCTAAGACCCACCAAAGCTGTTTGCGAATCTTACTGCGGATTGTCATCCTATATCAGCTAAGTCACGCCGCTATTCTTATGAAGATAGGATGTTCATTGAGAAAGAAACTCAGAGGCTGCTGAAGGAGGGTATTATAGAACCAAGTAATTCTCCGTGGCGTGCACAGGTCGTTGTTGTCAAGGATGATTATAGGAAACGGAGGCTGGCTATCGACTATTCTGAGACAATCAACAAATTTACACTTCTTGATGGGTACCCTCTACCTCGAATTGATGATACAGTCGCTCCTCTCATCGCTTGGCAATGGCGACAACCCGAAGGCTTTTCTTAAAACTCTATATTTAAACCTATGAAAGAAGGTATGATTTATTTGATGACAGAAAAGTTAAAACAAATGTGCTATAGATTGCGATTATATCGAGATCCGCGGCTCCTTTGATCGACTTTAAAAAAAAAAAAAAAAAAAAAAAAAATCTTGTGTCTATGTGTTTTATGAATATGTATTCATTATTGATGTGTTTATGAATAGGTGATATGAATAGCTGGTAATTGTTTTAATTCTTCCACGGGTATACGAAGGACTACAGTTATGTATATGACTCTTTGGTAGTGTTGTGCTTACTGAGCGACATGCATAGTTAATACAGTAAATAGTGAATAAAATAGGAGGAGGTGTTGATTCGCCGAGAATTCTCCCGGTCCGGGTCTATTCTAGATGGCGACCCGGCTCCGGCTCCCTGTCGTGGAAGTATCTAAGACCTATGGCTCCCATGGGAGGAGGTACAAGTACCCCCTCATCGGCGGGACCAACTGTCCCCAGGCCTAGCCACATTCCCCACCAGCACAGGGCTTGTACGGAGAAGCTAGGCCTCTCTGGTCTGCCAACTTCCCCACCCCAGGGAGGCTGACGGGAAGGGCAGTCTTGTGAGCTGCAGATGGTAGCAAGCTCTACCCTTGGCACCTACCCTGCCCTAAAAGGGCTGGGCATGGTGAGCTCCGTTTTGATCGAATAAAATATGTGTAGTGCAGAGAGGGACATGGAATGGTATGACGCCAGGGCAGTACCAACAGATGGCGAGGAGGTCACCGCGACTCACTGCTGCCAGACGCAAGTATCACCTACATGTGGTAGCAAGTCAGGTCTGAGAGTCTAGGTACCTGCCACAGCTGAAACGTGATGGGTTCCCTATCATTGCTGTGAGAGCAAGCAATTAGACTAATCGGTGCTTAATAACGATCAGTAATTTGAACTTACTAACAAACAGTCGTAGTGTGCTGCAGGTAATTTTAAGTAGACTCGTGTCCACGATGTAGTGTTAAGGAAGAGGGAGTATCCTATATTAGAAATAATTAAATGGACAGCAAGCAATATACCTGAATTGCTCAAAAGAAGTTCAACAGCAGGGAAGCACAAGAGAGTCCTCAATACACATATACATAGCGTACCCATACACACACACACACACACAGGAGCTATGATTCGACCCCTGCAACCACAGCTAGGTGAGTACACACACAAACCCAGTAGCGGCCAGTGAAGAGGCGGGGCCAGGAGCTATGACTCGACCCCTGCAACCACAACTAGGTGAGTACAACTAGGTGATTACACAAACACACACACACATATATATGAAGGATATATAAAGGATATATGAAGGACGAAATAAGAGAGACAATAGGGAGAGAGAAAAAAAAGAGATTGAAAATATCATCAAACATTAGAGTAGGGCTTGACTGAGCTTATAAATTTTCAGAGAACAGGGGGATACGTGAAGGGGAATAATCGACCAGACAGATTGATTTTCGCGACAGATACATTGCAAAATAATATCCTCCAGCATAAAAAATGGCTAAAGGAAACAGCAAAATAAAAATGGGTGTACCTTGACTGAAACAGAAAGCAAACATAACAACAGAAACTGAGAGAGGATACAAAGATGCAAGGGGCAGAAAAGAAAGACAAGGCTAGAGACATGCAAGGGCTACCCAGATTTGGGAGGTCCAGCAAACACAGCCACCCATTGGAGAACCCACAGAACACGAAAATCAAACAAATTAACCCAAAACAAATCACACTCCGC
This sequence comes from Cherax destructor, assembly GCA_009830355.1. Taxonomy (NCBI): domain Eukaryota; kingdom Metazoa; phylum Arthropoda; class Malacostraca; order Decapoda; family Parastacidae; genus Cherax; species Cherax destructor. The sequence goes on from WNWK01048248.1 coordinate 8,078, forward strand.
ACTCACAGACCCCCACCCTCCCAGCACAAACCCGCACTTACATAACAGCCTTGAATAGTGTCCTGCCAGGTCTCCCACTCTCCCAGCCCCCAAAACCTCCCAGAATACAAGTTTGAAAAGAAGGTGAAAGTATTGTACACCAATGCAGACGAGAAAATTAATAAGTGTGAGGAGTGGCATGAAAAATTCATGGAAGCATCCCCAGACATCGGAGTATTTTACGGAAACTAAGCTCACTTGAATGATAACAGATGTAATCTCTCCAACTGGATATCAGAGCATGAGGAAGGAACAGAGGGAGAAGAGGAGTTGCATTGCTCGTCAAAGACCAGCAGAGTTTTGAGAGTTGGAAGGAGTGGAAAGAAAGGTAGGAATGAACTACATAGTAGGAAAACTTCAGGCTGGGGGTCCCAAGATAGTGATTGCAGTAATGTACAACCCACCATTGAATAGCAGGAGACCACGACAAGAGTGCAATGAGAGAAACAGGGTAATGGTTGACATACTAGCTGAGGTTGTCAGAGGGGCCACATGGTCAGGACAACATTACTAGTTATTAGTGATTTCAATCACAAGGAGTGTGAGTGGGAAATCCTAGAGCCACATGGGAAACCAGAAACGTTGAGGGCTAAGATGATGGAGATGATACTGGAAAACTTCATGCATCAACATATTAGGGACAATATCAGAGAGAGAGGAGAGGATGAACCAGTAAGGCTGAACCTCATATTCACCTTGAATAGCTCAGACACTGGGGACATAACATATGAACGCCCCCTCGGAGCTAATGATCACGTGGTCCTGAGCTAAAAGTGGAGAGGGAAGCAGCAAGAGTAGGATGGGAGAAGCCACACACTTCACAGGTATGAAGAATTTCCTGCTTGAGGTACAGTGGGGAAGGGAACAGGTGGAAAAAAACAGTAAATCAGATGATGGAATATGTCACCACAAAATGCAAGGAGGCAAAGGAGAGGTTCGTACACAAGGGCAACAGAAATAATGGAAAGACCAGAACGAGCCCTTGGTTCACCCAAAGTTGTAGGGAAGCAAAAAATATGTACGCTAGAAAATGAAAAATGTATAGTAAACAAAAGGCCCAGAAAAATAAGATTAATTGAAGAGTCCGATAAGAATATGCATGGATAATGAAGGTGGCCCAACGGCAATGCGAGAATGACAAAGAACCGAAAGCCATATCTAACCTAAAGCTTTTGTACAGCCACATCAGGAGGAAAACAACAATAAAGAACCGAGTAATCACGCAGAGGTATGAAGGAGATCACAAAAAACGATCAAGAAGTATGTGAAGAGTTCAACACGAAATTTAAGAAAGTATTTACAATGGAGACAGAAAGGACTCCAGCAAACCGGAATAGTAGGTTATACCAAGAAATGTTGGACACAATACACACAACCGAGGAAGAAATGAAATTGATACATCAAAGTGAAATATATACATCAAAGTGAAATAGATACCTCAAATGCTGTGGGACCTACAGTGTACCTACCTACCAGGAGGGTATTCCAGGGATCACGCCGCCGCGGCCCGGTCCACGACCAGGCCTCCTGGTGGATCAGGGTTTGGTTAACCAGGTTGTTACTACTAGCCGCACGTAGTCCAACAAATGAACCACAGCAAAGTTGACCCAGCATGGACTTTAAGTATCTATCCAGCTCCCTCTTGAGAGCAGCCAAGGATCTATTGGTAATTCCTCTTATGCCTGGTGGGAGGCTGTTGAACAGTCTTGGGCCAAAGACACTGTGTTTTCTCTTAGTGTACCAATGGCGTCCTATTTTTCATTGAGGATTTTTTGAACCGCCTGCCCAGTCATTTTTACTTTCGTAGGGAGTGATTTATGTGCGCAGATTAGGGACCAGTCCATCTAAGATTTTCCAAGTGTAGATTATCATATATCTCTCTCGCCTGAATTCCAGCGAGTACAAGTCAAGTGCATCTAAACGTTCCCAATAGTTAAGGTGTTTGACGGAACTTATATGTGCATTAAATGTTTTCTGTGCATTCTCTAGATCTGCAATTTTACCTGCTTAGAACGGAAATGTTAATGAACAACAATATTCCAGCCTAGAGGGAATAAGAGATTTAAAAAGGATCATCATTGGCTTGGCATCTCTTATTTTGAACGTTCTCATTATCCATCCTATCATTTCTTCACAGAGGTGACAGTGGCACTATTGTGATATTTGAAAGTGAGATCCTCAGACATTACCACTCCCAGGTCATTCACATTACTTTTCTGCTCTATTGTGTGATTACAGTATTTAGTATACTCAGTTCTAGTTATTATCTCCTCCAGTTTTCCATCATGGAGAAGTTGGAATTTGTCTTCATTGAACATCATATTGTCCTTCGTTGCCCATTGGAAAACTTAGTTAATATCTTCTTGGACGTTAACTGTATCCTCATGCAGATCCTGGTATTGTCTTCAATGGATGACACGGTGCTATAATTTACATTTCTGTCTACGTATGTCTGATATGAGGATGAGGAACAGGATGGGGGCGAGTACTGTGCCGTGTGGAACAGAGCTTTTCACTTTGGCAGCTTCCGATTTAACTGTTTATCACTACTCTTTGTGTTCGATTGGTCAGAAAGTTGAAGATTCATCTTCCAACTTTGCCAGTTATCCCTTAAGCAAGAATTTTGTGTGCTATTGCACCATGATTGCACTTGTCAAAGGCTTTTGCTAAGTCTGTGTTTACTACATCTGCATTCTGTTTGTCTTCCAGTGGATCCAAGACCATATCATTGTGCTCCAGTAGTTACGAGAGGCACGAACTACCTGCTCTGAACCCATGTTGCCCTGGATTGTGCAGATATGGGAATCCAGGTGGTTTGCAATCATGCTTCTTAGTACTCTTCCAAAGATTTTTATGATGTGGGACGTTAAAGCTATTGGTCTATACTTTTTAGCTAATGCTTTGCTCCCTCCTTTAAGGAGTGGGGCTATATCTATTGTTTTTATTGACTGGAATTTAACCCATGTCTAAGCTTCTTCTCCATAGTACACTTACGGCACGCGAAAGAGGCTTCTTACAGTTCTTAATGAACAGAGTTCCACGAGTCTGGGCCTGGGGGTGAGTGCATGGGCATGTCAATGGCTTTCTCAAAGTCCAGTGGAGTTAGGGTAGTGTCTGAAATTTGGCATACATTGAAGGAGTTTTAAGGCCGGACAACATATCTGTGTACTTCCTAAGAGAGGGAGCAGAGGCGCTGTTTGTGCTACTAACAGCAATCTTCAAAACATCTATAGAAACTAGGCAACTACCTGAGGTATGAAAGACAGCAAATGGAGTCCCAATTTTTAAGAAAGGAGACAAACAGGAAACAAACTACAGACAGTGTCACTGACATGTACAGTACACAAGAAGAGTGGTAGAGCACCTAGAAAGGAATGAGCTCATACACGATAACCAGCACGGTTTCAGGGAAAATAAATCCTGTCTCACAAACCTACTGGAGTTTTACGACAAGGTGACACAAGTAAAACAGGAGAGATAGGGGTGGGTAAATTGCATTTTCTTGGACTGTAAGAAGGCTGTCGACACAGTTCCACACAAGAGATTATTGCAAAAACTAAAGGAGCAGGCAGGAATAACAGGAAAGGTAATGAAATGGATCAGGGAATAACTGACATTAAGGAAACAACGAGTGAGGGTATATGACGATGTGTCAGAGTAAGCGCCTGTGACGAGCGAGGCTCCACAATAGTCAGTCCTATGGCAGGTGCTGTTTCTGGTAAAAGTCAATCACATGACGGAAGGGATAGATTCAGAAGTGTCCGTGTTTGCAGTCGATGTGAAGCTAATGCAGAGAATTCAAACGGATTAGGATCAGGTAGAACTACAAAGGCATCTGGACAGGCTGCATGCCTGGCCCAACAACTGGCTCTTTGAGTTTAACCACACTGAGTGCAAAGTCATAAATATTGGGGAGGGTGAAAGAAGAAGGCACATCAACCAAATAACTGCTGAGGCATATGCGCGCCTGACAAACCTAAGAATAGCGTTTCGACACATGAGTAAGGAGTCGTTCACTACACTGTACTACCGTGTACGTCAGACCCATATTGGAGTATGCAGCACCAGTCTGGAACGCACACCTAGTCAAACATGTCTAGAAATTGGAGAAAGTGCAAAAGTTTGCAACAAGACTAGTCCCCGAACTGAGGAGAATTTCTTACGAGGAGATGTTAAGGGAAATCAACCTGATGACAATAGAGGATAGGAGGGATAGGGAAGACATGATAACGACGTATAAAATCCTGAGAGGAATTGACAAGGTGGACAGGGATCGAATGTTACAGCGATGGGACACAGGAACAAGGGGCCACAATTGAAAACAGAAAAACCACATGAGCCATACAGATGTTAGGAAGCATTTATTTAGCCTTAGAATTGTCAGGAAGTAAAATAATTTAGAGAGTGAATTAGTGGAGGCAAGTTCCAAACACAGCTTTAAGAAGAGGTATGATAAGTCGCTAGGAGAGGGGAAAAGTGACCTGGTGTCGACCAGTTAAGAGGCAGGGCCAGGAGCTATGACTCAACCGATGCAGCCACATATAGGCGAGTACTCACACACACACACACACACACACACACACACACATACATACACACACACACATACATACACACACACACACACATACACACACATACACAGCCCCGGTGGCCTAGTGGTAAAGCTCTCGCTTCACGCACGGAGGGCCCGGGTTCTATTCCCGACGGGGCGGAAACATTTCGAAGTGTTTCCTTACACACACACACATACATACAACAGGCCTAGTGTCAAATCGACATGTGCCTAGGACAAAATGGTAACTAACACACACACACACACACACACACACACACTCACACACACACACGTATGCACCACACACACACACACACACACAACACACACACACACACACACGTATGCACCACACACACACACACACACACACACACACACACACACACACACACACACACTCACACAAAGTAATCTTCAATGCAGAATCAGCCCGTACCAGGATCCTGCAAGAGAAAGCACGGCTGAGGGCGACTCAGGAGTACCAGGATGTATACCTAGATCGGGACAGAACGCAGGAAGGAAGGGAGGCCCAAAAGGAGACGATAAGAAAGCGAAGAGAGGAGACAGCGAGGTACAGAGGGCACCAGACCCAAGCAGAAGGACAAACACACCCACCGGAAGCAATCACGGAGGGCCTCAAATCACAGCAACCCAACGGCAACCATATATTTTAACATCACACACACACATCATTTCCCCTGTCCCCACCAAAGCAATCCAAAACCCACCATCACAACTACCCCACCCCATCACAAACCCCACCCTATCAGCCCACACTCCAACCATACAACCCCCCACCCATGCAACAACCCCCTATGGGAACCCTGCCCACACCCCCAACCCACCAAGATCCCCCAGCGCCACAGTATTGGAAACGAGGTTGAAGGTTTGGTACACAAATGCGGATGGAATCATGAATAAGTATGAAGAGTGGAATGAAAGAATA